>OX381718.1:4998655-5067034 GCA_947462335.1 Harmothoe impar | reverse complement strand
TGAGGGTCGGATAAGGTGTACTCCTGGGCTTGACATGTACGAGCACGCCTTTTGGTGAGGGTCGGATAAGGATATACTCCGGGGCTTGACTTGTGCGAGCATGCCTTTGGTGAGGGTCGGATAAGGATATATTCCGGGCTTGACTTGTGCGAGCACACCTTTTGGTGAGGGTCAGACAAGGTGTACTCCGGGGCTTGACTTGTACGAGCACTCCTTTTGGTGAGGGTCGGATCAGGATATATTCCGGGCTTGCCTTGTACGAGCACGCCTTTGGTGAGGGTCGGATGAGGATATACTCCAGGGGTCGACTTGTACGAGCACGCCTTTTGGTGAGGGTCGGATAAGGATATACTCCGGGGGTCGACTTGTACGAGCACACCTTTTGGTGAGGGTCGGATAAGGATATACGCCGGGCTTGACTTGTACAAGCACGCCTTTGGTGAAGGTCGGACAAGGTGTACTCCGGGGCTTGACTTGTACGAGCGCACCTTTTGGTGAGGGTCGGATAAGGATATACTCCGGGGCTTGACTTGTACGAGCACGCCTTTTGGTGAGGGTCGGATAAGGATATACTCCGGGGGTTGACTTGTACAAGCATGCCTTTGGTGAGGGTCGGATAAGGATATACTCCGGGGCTTGACATGTACGATCACGCCTTTGGTGAGGGTCGGATATGATATACTCCAGGGGTTTACTTGTACAAGCATGCTTTTGGTGAGGGTCGGATAAGGATATACTCCAGGAGTTTACTTGTACAAGCATGCCTTTGGTGAGGGTCGGATAAGGATATACTCCGGGGGTTTACTTGTACAAGCATGCTTTTGGTGAGGGTCGGATAAGGATATACTCCGGGGCTTGACTTGTAGGAGCATGCCTTTGGTGAGGGTCGGACAAGGATATACTCCGGGGCTTGACTTGTGCGAGCACGCCTTTGGTGAGGGTAGGATAAGGATATACTCCGGGGCTTGACTTGTACGAGCACTCCTTTTGGTGAGGGTCCGATAAGGATATATTCCGGGCTTGACTTGTGCGAGCACGCCTTTGGTGAGGGTCGGATAAGGATATACTCCAGGGGTCGACTTGTACGAGAACACCTTTTGGTGAGGGTCGGACAAGGTGCACTCCAGGGCTTGACTTGAAAGAGCACACCTTTTGGTGAGGGTCGGATAAGAATATACGCCGGGATATATTCCGGGCTTGACTTGTGCGAGCACGCCTTTGGTGAGGGTCGGACAAGGATATACTCCAGGGCTTGACTTGTGCGAGCACGCCTTTGGTGAGGGTCGGATAAGAATATACGCCGGGCTTGACATGTACGAGCACACCTTTTGGTGAGGGTCGGATAAGGATATACTGCGGGGCTTGACTTGTACGAGCACGCCTTTTGGTGAGGGTCGGATAAGGATATACTCCAGGGGTCAACTTGTACGAGCACGCCTTTTGGTGAGGGTCGGATAAGAATATACTCGGGGGGTTGACTTGTACGAGCACGCCTTTTGGTGAGGGTCAGACAAGGATATACTCCGGGGGTTGACATGAACAAGCACGCCTTTCGGTGAGGGTGGGACAAGGATATACTCCGGGGCTTGACTTGTACGAGCACACCTTTTGGTGAGGGTCGGATAAGGATATAGGCCTTGGCCTTGCTTTAGGTCGAGAGTCATTCTCACATTAGCTCCAGATACGCCCCTTGGCCTCTATACAACCTGAAAGTAATTCTTAGATCAGCTCCAGATCCATGGCAAAGCCTTAGTGTAGCCTGACATCAGCTTGCCTTCTTAGCACATGCCTCTTGTGAGGGGTTGATAAGGGTAGTGAGACTACTCTTGACATCAGTCCATCGTGTCCTCAGACTGAAACTCTTAAACAGAGTCCATGCTGAACTCAGAGGGATTTCAGAGAAGGATACACTTTAGAACCATGGTTCCCCTGGTCATCTAGAAGGACGCACTTTAGAACCTTGGTTCCGTGGACGTCGGAGAAGGACGCACTTTAAAACCATGGGTCCCTGGACGTCGGAGAATGACACACTTTAGAACCATGTTTTCCCTGGACATCGGAGAAGGACGCACTTTAGAACCATGGTTCTGTGGATGTCGGAGAAGGACACACTTTAAAACCATGGGTCCCTGGATGTCGGAGAAGGACGCACTTTAGAACCATGGTTCTGGACCCTGGCCTCAGACAGATATCCTGAAACTGATGAGATAGTGCAGTCCCTGTCCTCAGACTGGTAATCTGAGACTAACTACATCCCAGCTAACAAAAAAACGTTATTTTACGTCAAAATAACGTTCTAAAACTGTACATAACGTTAAGCCATAGTGAGGAGCCTTAGAGAAACGTTATATAACGTTAAATAACGTTACAAAATGTTGTATAACGTTTTTTGTTTACTGGGATAGAGTAGCCTCACCCTTCGGACTACTGTAAACGTACATATTTTCGCTGGTACAAATTTTCGCGGATTTGCTTCAAAATACAATTTCGCTGGGATTTAAATTCGCTGATATTGAAATATTGCAGTTATAAAGCTATATTGGATAAATTTTCGCTCTGTACATAAAATCCGCGAAAATATGTACAGCGCGAAATAAAATACGCTTACAGTAATACCTTATTTCCCCATTCATAAGCCCGGGCTTGTATTGGTTTCATGTGGTCTATTGACCAGGCTTATAAATGGGGCTGGCTTATAAGTGGGGCTGGCTTATAATGTTTTGCAAAGGTACGTGAATGCCTACAACCGGCCCTGATTTCTCCAAGTTTAGTATACTGCGTCTTCCCTATAAGCCGTAGCTGGTAGGTGAATGCCTACAACGGACCCTGATTTCTCCACGTTTAGTATACTGCGTCTCCCCTATAAGCCGTAGCTGGTATGTGAATCAGAACCAGCTTTAATAAAATACCAACCAGGTTTACCATAAAACCTTGGTTATAAGCTGAATCAGACTTTGAATAAATCTGCACAGATATACAGTTGGGGTTGGATAGTGGGTTTTTACTACACTCAAAACAGGTAAGCTTATTGTCGCATCCCTTTCTTGGTGCATTGGTCTATAGTAGCTCTAGCTCTGACCTACCCACTAGACATGTGCATGTCCACCAACAGGCGTATGTCCATGTGTCGGCATGATGCACCAATGCAGCCTTGTACCTCTACCTTCCTGCATGTCCACCAACAGGTGTATGTCCATGAGTCGGCATGATGCACCAATGCAGCCTTGTGCCTCTACCTCCCTGCGTGTCCACCGACAGGCGTATGTCCATGAGTCGGCATGATGCACCAATGCAGCCTTGTACCTCTACCTTCCTGCATGTCCACCAACAGGTGTATGTCCATGATGCAGCCTTGTACCTCTACTTTCCTGACTCATATTAAGTCAGCTCATATTAAGGGTTGCCAGTGTGTCTGGAGCCCATATATACAAATTACTTTTATCCCCCTTTTAAAGCTTGGTAGTGTGTCCGGAGCATATCCTTTCACAGTGAGTCAGTAGGGAGGGAGGGAGGGAGGGAGGGAGGGAGGGAGGGAGGGAGGGAGGTTTAGATCCTGAACACTTATCTAAACACTTATTGTGTCCTTTATTCTAAACACTTCTATAGTAAGGTAAATAAAAGTGCTTAGGTAAACAGTGTTTAAAATTCTAAACACTTTACAAAATAGTGTTTAGATAAGTGTTTAGATTCTTAAAAAATGTTTAGATTCTAAAAAAAGTTATTGAAAGTGTTTGGCTAACAAGTGTTTAAAATCTAAACACTGCTGAATAAATATTTAGAATTAAGACACTTTTCAAAATAGTGTTTAAAACCTAAACATTTATTTAAGTGTGTAGGGGGTAGGGTTATATGGGGTTTATATGACGGGTTCTGTTGGATGCTGTGTGGCGAACTCCGTCCGAACCCTTCAGCCCGACGGCAGGTGGCAGCATCTGCTCCGGGCTTGGGGTATGGACAGAGGTCGCTATAGGCTTCCGGTCTGCGTGTGTGCGCGCAGGCTGGCTGCCTATATATACCCAGGATCCGATGGGACTCGTCGGTCACTCTGGATCCACGCTGGAACACAGGCCCTGTGATCGTATCGGCTTCGAGCCTACTGACCCGCTCCAAACCCTATAGGGAGTTCGCATCGATATAGCTTTGCCTGTCTAGGTTCCTGAATAAACCTGTGATTCGCAACCTGTACACTTGATCCGAACTGTGTCGACTTTGGTTCTTTACTTAATACTATAACAATATTATAAAGAACAAAGTATCGTTTATTACAAGTGTTTTGTTGAAAAGTGTTTAGAATCTAAACACTTTTGATAAGTGTTTAAAATAATGGTCACAATAAGTGTTTGAATTTGTAGGGAGGCAGACATGGAGATAGAATAATGAGGTAGGAAGGGGCAGGTGAGGGAAGAGCTTGGAGAATTGCCAAAAGCAATACTATATGTATGTGTATATAGATTTTTTTTCAGAATTATTCAATTTCTTGTTTTATTACTCTGCACAAATAGTTTGTGGGTGGTAAGTGTTTCGGTAAAAAAAAGGGAGAGTACGAACAATGAACAAGTCAAATTCAAATAGTGTGATACAACTAATTTATTTACATTTGGTTTTATTCCTGGTTCATTAAGTACAATTAGAAATAAATGACAATAAGATATGAAAAAAAAGTGTGTAAAGTGTCATTTCATATTTTAAGCATGACACACCAAAACATCATATCTCCATACTCCCTTATACCCTTTGAATTCAGGTTCTGACGACCCTCTGATATTCTTCCAATCTCTAAACCTTTATACATGCTGATTCAGGGGACCCATTGGTAAATTACCATGAAAAGATATAGTTGAAATTTGCAATATTTATGATGTTTATTAGGTCATATTTTAAGCATGACACACCTAAATCATCAAATTTTTATATTCGTGTTGTCTTAATATACAAATAATTTCATATTTTACGCAAGAGATACCAAAAAACGTCACATTTCCCTGCTCTCAGATACACGGTGGAATTCAAGTTCTGAAAAGCCTTTGATATCGGTTCAATCTCTAATCCTTTATACATGCCAATACTAGTACCCCATTGCTAAATTACAATGGAGGGATATTGTTCACATTGGCACTATTTCTGTACTTTTACAAGTATAAGCCATTTTCATATTTTCACATTTCCAGCATGAGGTACCAAAAAACGTCACATTTCCCTACTCTCAGGTAGCCCTTGGAATTCAAGTTCTGAAAACCCTTTAATATTGGTTCAATCTCTAAGCCTTTACACATGCCAACACTAGTACCCTATTGCTAAATTGCCATGGAAAGATAAAGTTGTCATTTGAAATATTTCTATAGTTTTACAAGTATAAGCCATTTTCATATTTTCACATTTCCAGCATGAGGTACCAAAAAACGTCACATTTCCCTACTCTCAGATAGCCCTTTGAATTCAAGTTCTGAAAACCCTTTGATATTGGTTCAGTCTCTAGGCCCTCATACATGTCAATACTAGTACCCTATTGCTAAATTGCCATGGAGAGATAGTGTTGTCATTTGAAATATTTCTGTTGTCTTAATCTATAAGTAGTTTCCTATTTCTACACATGAGATGCCAAAAACCTCAGATTTCCCTACCCTCAGATACTCTTTTGAATTCAAGTTCTGAAAACCCTTTGCTATTGGTTCAGTCTCTAAGCCCTCATACATGTCATTACTAAGACCCTATTGCTAAATTGCCATGGAGAGATAGTGTTGTCATTTGAAATATTTCTGTTGTCTTAATCTATAAGTAGTTTCCTATTTTTACACATGAGATGCCAAAAACCTCATATTTCCCTATACCCTCAGATACCCCTTTGAATTCAAGTTCTGAAAACCCTTTAATATTGGTTCAATCTCTAAGCCTTTACACATGCCAATACTAGTACCCTATTGCTAAATTACCATGGAGAGATATTGTTCACATTGGCACTATTTCTATAGTTTTACAAGTATAAGCCATTTTCATATTTTCACATTTCCAGCATGAGGTACCAAAAAACGTCACATTTCCCTACTCTCAGATAGCCCTTTGAATTCAAGTTCTGAAAACCCTTTGATATTGGTTCAGTCTCTAAGCCCTCATACATGTCAATACTAAGACCCTATTGCTAAATTGCCATGGAGAGATAGTGTTGTCATTTGAAATATTTCTGTTGTCTTAATCTATAAATAGTTTCCTATTTTAACACATGAGATCCCAAAAACCTCAGATTTCCCTACCCTCAGATACTCTTTTGAATTCAAGTTCTGAAAACCCTTTGATATTGGTTCAGTCTCTAAGCCCTCATACATGTCAATACTAAGACCCTATTGCTAAATTGCCATGGAGAGATAGTGTTGTCATTTGAAATATTTCTGTTGTCTTAATCTATAAGTAGTTTCCTATTTCTACACATGAGATACCAAAAACCTCAGATTTCCCTACCCTCAGATACTCTTTTGAATTCAAGTTCTGAAAACCCATTAATATCGGTACAGTCTCTAAGCCCTTATACATGCCAATACTAGGAACCTATTGCTAAATTACCATGGAGAGATAGTGTTGTCATATGAAATATTTCTGTTGTCTTAATCTATAAGTTATTGCATATCATTAAACATGAGATACAAAAAAGCTCATATTTCCCTACCCTTAGGATACTCTTTTGAATTCAAGTTCTGAAAACCCTTTGATGTCGGTTCAATCTCTAAGCCCTTATTCATGCCAATACTAGGGACCCATTGCTAAATTACCAAGGAGAGATATTGCTCACATTGGCACTATTTCCGTTGTTCTACAAGTATAAGCCATGTCATATTTTCATATTTTCAGCATGAGGTACAAGACGTTACATTTCGCTGCCCTCAGATACCCGGTTGAACCCGAGTTCCAAATCCCCTTTGATATTTGTCCAATCCCTCAGCCTTCATTCATGCTAGTGCAGGGAACCTGTATATGGAGACTTTAATTGGTTTGTTGTCCTGATACACCAATGCAGGAGCAGCAAGTCATTCACCTCGACTTTATTCTGAGGTTATTAACCCTTTAGGGTTCCCATCATGCTTGAATGCAGCCAAGCCATACACTTTCCAAATGAAGGGTAGACACATGTTCTTTATTCTCATGAACATGAGTGTGGCAGCATTTATATCAGCATGCCAGAGGAGGTCGGCCCCCACAGCAATTACACTGAGATTTACACTGCAGGACCTCCCCTACCTCTAGCATGATGAACAATGGTTCAGAGCTCTCAGAACCCAACGACCAAGAATTTGAACTGGTATCCCTGAGTCTTGACAAGCATGTCTACGGCCATGTTTTAGTCAACCCTTTTTGACCACGTCTGAAGCATGTGCGGCCGTTGATGGCTGATATTTGTGGTTGGGGTATATCTCAGCCTGAATACAGAAAACTCTTATTGGTCCACTGTAAAAACCTTCTTAGTTCACTTAGAGGAGATAAAGGACAAGACAAGCAGGAGCTGGACTTGGGCCTGTAGAAAACACAAATTATGAAAAAAAAAATGAAAAAAGGATTGCTACCTGCAGCCAGTCTGGCCAGGCTCTGAGCAATGGCAGACCAGGCTGGCCACCAGCCAATGGCGCCCCCCCCCCCCTGCTGTACAAACTAATAACCAACACAATATGATTGAGTACTAAGGGAGTGCTCATTTTTTAACAACAGGGGCGGTGGTGGATTGGGGAGGGGGTAAAAAATTACCAAAAAATTTGGACCCCTTGACCGGGGGGGGGGGGGGTTAAAAAATCTAGACCCCTCTTGGGGGGGGGGGTCAAAACAATCCCATTTTGAGGGGAAAAGCCTGCGCTTTACTATGCTACAAATGGGCGCCAACGCGCGTAATTTTCAGCCTGCCGGGGGGGGGGGATAAAAATATTTGACCCCTTGGCCGGGGTCGGGGGAGTAAAAGAATTAGGACAAGGATATACTCCGGGGCTTGACTTGTACGAGCATGCCTTTTGGTGAGGGCGGGACAAGGATATACTACGGGGCTCGACTTGTACGAGCATGCCTTTTGGTGAGGGTGGGACAAGGATATATGCCGGGCTTGACATGTACAAGCATGCGTTTGGTGAGGGTGGGACAAGAATATACTCCGGGGCTTGACTTGTACGAGCATGCCTTTTGGTGAGGGCGGGACAAGGATATACTACAGGGCTCGACTTGTACGAGCATGCCTTTTGGTGAGGGTGGGACAAGGATATATGCCGGGCTTGACATGTACGAGCATGCCTTTGGTGAGGGTCGGACAAGGATATACTCCGGGGCTTGACTTGTACGAGCACGCCTTTGGTGAGGGTAGGATAAGGATATGGTCCTGAGGTTGACATGTACGAGCATGCCTTTGGTGATGGTCGGACAAGGATATACTCCGGGGCTTGACATGTACGAGCATGCCTTTGGTGAGGGTAGGATAAGGATATGGTCCTGAGGTTGACTTGTACGAGCATGCCTTTTGGTGAGGGTGGGACAAGGATATATGCCGGGCTTGACATGTACGAGCATGCCTTTGCTGAGGGTGGGACAAGGATATACTCCGGGGCTTGACTTGTACGAGCATGCCTTTTGGTGAGGGTGGGACAAGGATATATGCCGGGCTTGACATGTACGAGCATGCCTTTGGTGAGGGTGGGACAAGGATATACTCCGGGGCTTGACTTGTACGAGCACGCCTTTTGGTGAGGGCGGGACAAGGATATACACTGGGACGTACACAAGAACGAGGTTGTTTGCCCGACTTGGCTCGTATCAGGGTGAAAGATAAGGTATCAGCCTGAAACCCTTTATAAGGGTTGATGGCTGATACCTTATCTTGATCCCTGATACGAGCCAAGTCGGGCAAACAACCTCATTCTTGTATTTATCAAGAAATGTGGATTAAATAAGGAAAAATAACGATTTTACTGTGTCATTTCGTCTCCTTCGCCTCCAGAGTCCGCCATCTTGGTTTTCGCCACTGTCACTTCCGGTTTTGCGAGTACGCAAAAAAAAAAAAAAAGTCCCCCGAACTATCGTCTATATCGCCCTAATTTGTACAAATTAGGCCTACTATGCGATTAAAACTTCTTATTTATTACAAATGAAAGACGATTGAAACATAATCTGGTAAAAATTGTCAAATAAATAATATCTGATTTACGATGAAAGGACGCGGAGCCTCACTCTCCGAGCAGAGGCTTTGTAGTATAACCTTGCCAAGAATATGCTTGGAGACCGATCACACCGCCCCTCTTTTCTGACACCAGTCGAGATTTCGGCGCCACTGTTTGTCTATGGGAAAATTTTACGATCAATTTTTTCGCCGAACTTTCAAGTTAAGAAGCCTCAACCAAAATTTCTGGGGGGTTAAGGCCTAATTTACCTATTGTACGTCCAAATATAGCATCTTTTCTCTTCCGTGCGCTATGTTTCTTTCAATATAACTCGATTTTAAACCTAATAACCACCTTATTATTTTTCGGGGAAGTTGATGAAACCACTCGCGCCCTGCCCCTGTCAAGCGCAAGCCGGGCGGCCACATTTTTATCCTCTCAATTTTTCCCCGATCCATCATGTTACAAAGCCTCAACCAAATTTTCTGGGGGGTTAAGGCCTAATTCAGCTATTGTACGTCTAAATATAGGATGTTTTGTAGTGCTTAGGCTTTGTTTCAAGTCGAAATATGCTATTTTAACCCCAAAACGAAGGCAATTAAAAAAAAATGATATCGTCTCAATCTGAATGTAGGTCAACGATCAGCTGATCGCAGCCTCCGGTGCTTTTTCGTCTCTACTCGATTTCATCGTTTTATTATAGAAAATCGATGTTAAACTGCTCGATTTGAATGGAATGTATCAAAAGTAAGGTGACAAACGCTCAAAATATAACATAAATAAGATTTTTATTTCATCGTAAACGCCACTCCCCCCACGTTCTAGTTCAAAATATCCGCCCGGCGAATGCCAGCAGACAGCTCGCACGAGGAGGCTTTCCACGCTTCAACTTGATAAAAGAAGACGAAATACGTGAAATATAGGAGGAAATACGCGTTGAACCAACCAGCACAACAAACATAAAGGTATAATGAAGGCATTGACGGTCATATTAACACATGTTATCATCAATTTATCTTAATATTAGTGCAAGAGGCTGAAAGGTCAAGCCAAGTCAACTTGGTGCTGTCAGACATACCACGGTCTGACACCGTCCCATACTTCATAGGACTGACGTTAAAGTCAGCATTCATCTGAGGGATTAAGGGATTCCGCTCACTAGGAGGCCTGATCGTCCAATGATTGTGAATTCGAAGGAGACACGTTCACTTGGGTCTGCGAACGGGTGTCCACGTTTCCATAATGAATGTGGACGTGGACTGCCCCGTTACCGGTTATTGTGGCTCCGGAGAACATACCCGCCACCAAATCCTGGACCGGCGGCATCCCCCTGGTGCGCACCTGCACCGATCTAGGTCCTATGACCGGCCCAATTGCACCATCCAAGACAGGAGCCGATCCGGGGATCACGACCGCAGCCGCAGGGGCCACGATAGGAGCCGATACGGGGGCCACGAAGACAGGAGCCGAAACGGGGGCCACAACCGGGCCTGATACGGAGTCCACCACAGAAGGCTCTGGAAGCGAGGCGGAGGAGGCTTCCTCGGCCTCCACTGCAGCTTCGTCGGTCTCCACCGGGGCCTCCGATACTCGCTTCTTCAGGAGGAAGCTTCCCGGAGTGATCGCATCGTAGGTTCTCTTCCGGCCCACGGCGATATGATACATTTCTTTCTGCTGGGGAACGGAGGCTGTGGAGTACGCCTGAATCGAGTTAACATTTCGGTGCCCGGAGTACTGGATAAGAAGGTGCGAAGGTACACCCGCATGAAGAAGGTTGGTCATGTAGGTCTTACGCGGTGTGTGGCCCTTAATGGCCCCAGTTAGGCCCGCCTTCTTCTTCACTTCCTTCATTATCTTGCCGATAGAGTCGTCGCTCATCTCATTCTTATCACCGTGCTTCCAGGGATACTCCATCTCCCATGTGGCCTTCCATATCGGAGTCAGGAAGAAGTGGACCTCCGGTTGCTTCTGGGCAGGGCTTCTCTTGTCCCGGATCCTTTTGTACATCCGTACGGGGCACCTCTCCTCATCGTCAAGTAGCCACATATTGGGGTTGTACATACGGGGGGCACCTTTGCCCTTTCGGGTCTTCGACAAGGTTTCCACGAAGTGAAGGTGCTCATTAGGTGTGCCCTCATCCACCATATAAAGGTGCTTCCATAACACGGCTGTTTGCTCTTGGCGACCCCGCCACCCGAAGCCATTAGCGAAGAAGAAGTACACAGTGTTCTGAATGGTTCGAGGGTCCTGACTCCCAAACGCACCCGTTTGCCAGCATATTTCCACATCCTCATCTGTGAGTGGTACGGCCATATTGGGTTTGTCCCCGAAGCCCAGGTCTTTCAATTCACATCGCCTTGTCTCGATGACTTGTCGAAGCAGATCAAAGTTCGAGTCAGTCATCATATTGACCGGATAGTTGTTATCACGGCAATATCTGCAAAATATAAAGGAAATTAGGAATTAATTGTGTGATTAGACCTCCAAGAGGAGAATTCATAATAGGTCTGGATCAAGTGTGACATTCCACGGATGGTACTGCAGTCATACAGGAGAGACCAGGGCGTCAAACCGTGAGTAGCCAAGTTTGCTTTGAATCTAACCATACAAGCCCTGCCACTGTGATAACGTTATATTTCAGGTTTAGCCTCAATATGACATACCCACACATTGATATCAAGCTCAAAATATGTGAATATATAGGAAACAGGCCAAAAATGGTTAATTTTTGCAAATACTATGACAAGGTAGCGAGGTTACAGTCGGCACGGGTGTGGGACCTGGGTCATACTGAGGGGGGATTATATTTCAAAGTGCTGTATTTGGGTCAAAAATGGGTCTTTTAGGGTCAGGAAAAAAATAGGTGGTACTTCAGCATGTCGACTTTACTCTAACTGAGGCTCAGACATTTTAGGGGCCTCAAAATATCCAAAAATTGAAAAAAGCAAACGCAAGTTGAGCAGCGACGAGGCCGTATATAGGATTGCAACAGGGTTTAGAAGCTGAAGTGACCCTAACTCAGGGGGGGCTTGGGGGGTCTTAAAATTATTTTTATTAAATGCGATATCGCAATCTGGGATATTAAACATGTCACCTTTTATATATATCAAGGGCAGATCTCAAAAATTGCTCTAACCCCCCCAAACAATTTTTTGTCGTTGAGCAATTTTTAAAGTGATTCTAGTAGCATTCATGTTTGAGGGTCGTGCCGCTATTCGGTTTAGTGACTTCTACATGTTGGATTTCTTAATGAATCACATCACTAGAAAGGCCTGATACTGGAGAGTTAAGAAAAAATTATTTTGGGGCTGCCCCCCCCCCTGTGTACAATTTTAGAGCATATTTTCAGTTTGGGTCGGGCCACTGTCAGTCGGCGCCCATAGACTCGCTATGTTAAAGCACTACCGGGTAGCGTCTCACCGAGTGGAAACCTCGCCATAAAAGTTCATTTCCTAAATAACTACTGGATATTATGCAATGGCATCTCGAAATCCTGTATCTCTATATAGTTGTCATAGTCCCCGCAAAAGGATTTGTTCAAATGTCGTCTCTAAGTATCGAAATAATTAAAAAAGCAAACTGAAGAATAGCGATGAAAACTTTTTAAAGGCACGCCTACACCAAAATCCTAAACATGAGCGCCTTGTCATATTTTGCTCATTTAGGTTTTGAAGCCTTCAGACACAATATTTGACAATTTCCTTTTGCGGGGACTACCACAGGTGTGTATAGATAGAGCATTTCGAGTTCCCATTGCAAAATATGTAGTAGTTATTGAGAAAAATGAACTTTTATGGCCAAGTTTTCACTCGGTGAGACGCTACCCGGTAGTGCTTTAAAAATGAGAGCGCGGTTTCCAACAATATTCTTCAGTTTGCTTTTTTTTAAATTGACGTACTTAGACACAATATTTGAGCAAATCCTTTTGCGGGGACTATGATAACTATGTAGAGATACAGGATTTCGAGGTGCCATTGCATTATATTCATTAGTTATTTTGCAAACAGGGTTTGAATCGGGGACTTTGAGAAATTGGTCTAGCTCGTGGCCATTTTGTCAGTTTTCAGTCACCTTTCAAAAAATGTAAAATTAAAATACTTAGGGGTTGAATTGATACATGGGCTTCACATATGCTTTGGAGAAGGCTTCAATCTATTTATTCATCATATTTGTACCTTGCAGTACTGGTGTAGTACCCCGTTAGGGTATCTGGTTGGTGATACTTCTGTTGATCTGTTGCCTTGTCGATGGTGACTCCTTTCGGGAGAGGTTTCCGCACGCCGAGTATGAACGAGCACATCAGGGAACATAGCCTACGGGGTGGTATGTCAAGCACATCTCGATTTTCGTTCAATTCCACCTTGAAGAATGTGTGTACCTTCCTCATGACCTAAAAATAAAAAAATTAGGGGTTATAATACGTTAGATATCGATTAAAACAGGCGCGGTATCCAAGTAAATTCTCCCAACTTAAATTCTCCCAACCAGAGCCGCGCCGACACGCGTTCACTCAAAACATCAACAATGGCTTCATTTCTGCACTCACCGACGCTGTCTTTCGGACTGTGTTTTTATTTCTCCTCTCCTCTACATATGTCCTATGGGCCTCTTCTTCTCTGTCAATGTCCTCCTGGGTTGGGGGAAGAATTATCTGCTCGTCATTTGCCTCCAGGTCGTCTGGCGGTGGTGGTATAAACTCATTTTCCTCCACGTCGTCTGCTGGAGGAGGAGGCCTCACCTCCGGCTCCTCGGCCAAATCAAACTCAAACAGATCGTTTAAAAGGCCGAATTCACCTGTTGTCTCTTCAGCACATTCATTAAGTGCCTCTTCCACGAGCTCCCTGAGAGCCCACTTTTCAAAATTAAAAAAAACCTGGCACGCTACGGCTTGTGGAAGCCTTTCTTTTTCCCTCGGGGTAATGTTGGACCAAGCAAACGGCTCCATATTCGCTATAGCAGACGACCAGAAGCCAACCGGAACTAGTTTTGCGTCTCTGCGTGTGGCTTCCACATATCCATACACTCAGTGATCGGCCGGAAACGGAAGCCACCACCCTCAACTAACCCCCTGATACAGCCCCCAAATACCGGAAGTGACCTGATATGGCTTCCCCGTGTGACGTAGGTACGTTTGAGTATCGATTTAACCACATGGCTTGATAATTGACTTGTACCAGCTTGCTCTTTGCGAGGGCTAGATCAGAATAAACAAGTAGCAGATGCAGCACTTGGCCTTGCTTTAGGTTGAGAGTCATTCTTACATTAGCTCCATATATGCCCCTTGGCTTCGATACAACCTGAAAGTAATTCTTAGATTAGCTCCAGATCCATGGCAAAGCCTTAGTGTGGCCTGACGTCAGCTTGCCTTCTTAGCACATGCCTTTTGTGAGGGTTCGATGAGGGTAGTGAGACTACTCTTGACATCAGTCCATCGTGTCCTCAGACTGATACTCTTAAATTAAGTCCACACTTAAGCCCCTATCCCAAGACTGATACTCTTAGTCCTTGCTGTAGCCCCTGAACTCGGACGGATACCCTGAAACTGATACTATGGCGTAGCCCCTATCTGCAAACTAAAACTTACTTAAACCGAGTCCAGTACTGGATGTCAGAGAAGGATGCACTTCAGAGACATGGTTCCCCTGGACATTGGGGAAGGACCCACTTTAGAACGATGGTTCTGTGGACGTGGGAGTACGACGCACTTTAGAACCAAGGTTCTGTTGATGTGGGAGAAGGACGCACTTTAGAACCATGGTTCCGTGGAGGTGGGAGAAGGACGCACTTTAGAACCATGGTCCTGTGGACGTGGAAGAAGGACGCACTTTAGAACCATGGTTCCGTGGAGGTGGGAGTAGGACGCACTTTAGAACCATGGTTCTGTGGACGTGGGAGAAGGACACACTTTAGAACCATGGTTCTGTGGACGTGGGAGAAGGACGCACTTTAGAACCATGGTTCTGTAGTCCCTGTCCTCAGACGGATACCCTGAAACTGTTAAGATAGTGTTGTCCCTGTCCTCAGACGGATACCCTGAAACTGTTAAGATAGTGTTGTCCCTGTCCTCAGACGGATACCCTGAAACTGTTAAGATAGTGCAGCCCCTGTCCTCAGACGGATACCCTGAAACTGTTAAGATAGTGTAGCCCCTGTCCTCAGACGGATACCCTGAAACTGTTAAGATAGTGTAGCCCCTGTCCTCAGACGGATACCCTGAAACTGTTAAGATAGTGTAGCCCCTGTCCTCAGACGGATACCCTGAAACTGATAACATAGTGCAGTCTCTGTCCCGGGTTTATACTGATTTCAAGTAGTATATTGACCAGGCTTATAATGGGTTGGCTTATAAACGGGGCCGGCGTATAATATTTTGCAAGGGGAATTTCTCTGATATCCTGTCATACCATGATAATTCTATACATTTCAACAATAATTATAAGCTGATCACCTAAAGAAGTACTTCTATAGTTTATGAATTAATCTGTGAATATTCCAATTAGATGCAAAATTATGACCAGATCAATGTTACCTGATGAATTTTGATTCCTTGCCCTGGCTTATGTTCGGGCCCCCTTTTATATAAGACCTAGCACCACTTTTGACCCTTTTTGGCTTATAAACTTGACAGCCGGCTTATAAACGGGGAAATACAGTACCCTGAAACAGATTGTATAGTGCTGTCTTACCCCTCAGACTAATCCTATTTAAAGATGGGTTAGGAACTAAGAAATCCGGGTTGACTTTCTATTTTCCAGTTCATTGTGTAATTTTTTTTAATGAATATAAATACATGGGGAGAAAAACCATTGTTTGGGACTGTCAGGCTGTAGTGTACCAGTGTGTCTCCAGTCTCATGTTAGCATACGACTGAGGAAACAATTCATTTCTTCAAAATTCCAACTCTCTCTGCGTGGGTTGTCTCTACTTCCCCCCCCCCCCCGCCCTGCCCGTTTTGTCACCCCCCCCCCCCTCCCCAACACATTTAAGTTACATTCACCTACAAAATTGAAACTGGCTCATTGTGTCCTCTTTTATCTTCTAGCATGTGCCCCCCCCCCCCCCCAACCACAGACAGCAGGCAGGCAGGCAGGCAGGCAGGCAGGCAGGCAGGCAGGCAGGCAGGCAGGCAGGCAGGCAGGCAGGCAGGCAGCCAGACCACCACCCCCCCCCCCCCCCCCCTCCCCCTACCACCATGCCATGCCTGAGTGGCTAGCGCTAGTTTTGTGTGTGCTGCCCCTGCAGCACTGAGGGACACTGGTGGAGGAGCAGCAGGGGGTGGGGTGGGGGAGGAGTTACACAGAGACATAACACATGACATTGACAAACAATGACATCCAAGCATAATCCACTCAGGTCAATCCTGTGTTGTGTGTACTACAGACACTACCAGCCTACAGACAGCCTGCCCCTCCCCCTGCCCTCACACCAACACACACCAGTGGGCTGGGTGTGAAGGGGTGGCCTGCAGGGGCAGGCAGGCACTCTGTGCTGCAGGCTGCTGTCCCAGTGTACACTCACACAGCCTCCTCCCCTTGTCTGCCCCTCTCTGGTCTGTTCTCCAGGACTCCTGCCTTGTCCCTTACCTCCTACACTCCCCCAAACACAGCCCCTCCTCCCAAACAGTCCACAACAACAATGGCTGCCATCCCAGAATAGCAGACCAGTCTGCAGCAAAAACTCCAAGCACATGTTACCATAAGCTGACTGGGACCCAACATCTGGCCTGGTGAGTGGAGGGCTTTCTAAAATCAAAAATTACAAGATGCACACAACCTAGCCCTGCCTGTGTTATTGTTGGCTTAGTTTTAGGCCCTTAGGAAGCCATCCATGCTATTATTCTCTCACTTAGCCACCCCATGCCAAAGTGACCTTTGTGGATTAATAGACCAATAAAGTTTGGGAAGAACTTGACCCCGCAGCAAATGGGGTCAAATCCCATTCCACACCACACCAGCATCACCAATAGCCCTCTCTGGCCGTGCCAACCCTCTAACACAGGCATCACACAGGCTACCACCGCACCCATCTAGGCTCAAACTCGGTTTCCATCAATGACCCAGCATCACCCAATAGTGGCTTAACATGTCCGTGTCCCTATAGAGAGTTGGTCAGCTCAGTGGTGCCACCCCTTGTTACAGAATGTCCTATAGAAATCTGGCCTGACCACAGGCTCTGTGTGGGGCCCTCTGGTGGCATTTAGAGGCAGCCTGGCCATGCTTTAGGATTCTACATGGATTCTCCGTTTATTTAGACTTTGTTGAATGTTGCCTTTTATATAGTGACCAGGAAAATGCAGTTTCTTTCTTTGATTTCTTTGAATTACAGTTTACAATTACAGAGAGCCCTCTTACCTTTTAGCAGCAGCAGCAGGCTGGGCCTTCCTTCTTTTCTCTCCTGGTGTTTGATGCTCATTTATGCATGTGGTAATTTTACTTTCTTAAGATTATATCAATTATGATTGTAATATATATAATGTCCTTTTATTGCTTATTCCATTTACTCAATTATGGTTGTATTAGAAATGTGCTTCATGCACTTCTTTTATTGTAGACTTTATGGTAAATAATTAAAAAGTGGACACACTGAAATGTACTGTAATGCATATTGAACTTTTATTTACTAGCAAAACACGGAATTTTAATACAGTGGTATACACGAGTGGTAAGTGATTTTTATACAGCATGTACAAATTAACATGATACTACATTGATACTTCACAAGTTAGATATACATGTATATATCATAATCTACACAAAATCTACATCTCAATTGATACAATATGGATACAGTAAAATGCTGGCACAAGAAGCCATGGCATGCAAAACCCAGTCACCCTGCCAAATGTGAAAAAAGAAAGGAAGGAAAAGTTCCGACTACAAACAAACTAGCAAAGCGTCTCCTTTACCAATACAACACTAGACGGCGCCGGTCTAAAGTAACTCTCCGACCCGCCAGGAGAGAGCGGCAGTCCCGGCCAGCTCTCGATGGGTCTTTAAACACTCCCTTTAAAAGGTCAAAAGAAAACTAGCAAAAGTCTCAATAGTACTGTTGGTGTGATAAGTGTTCATGATGTTGATGGTCGTGAAAATTTTGTTGACAGCGAAAAAACAAAAAGGGAAAAATGAGAGAAATGTCAATCAATCATGAGCTATGTCATTCCCCCATTTGATATTGGTATTTTCAGTTTTACTCCCCCAGAAAAAGTTGCAAGAGTGAGAATATTACAGTGTTGCCTGGTTCTGTACAATGTGGGGTAGGGGGAGAGGACTCTTTTGTCTTATTACAAGGTCTGTACATATTTTCAGCTGTCGGCGAGGGGGCGATCACAGGCTCCCTTCCCCCGCCTACAAATTCTTTGTGTAAACTCTTTACAAACTTACAGTAGTGAAAGTAGTAATGCACAGTTATCACAAGATATTGAAGCACCTTTGCATCCTAACTGCTTCACACGATTCTCCACTCCAAGAGAAACCAACGCAAAAGCAAGCATCGATCTATTATTAACGCCTCAGTTACATTTACATGGCTTCATTATTTTTGTTTATCAAATTCATTGAAATTACAGCATCTCCTTTTTACACAGGTCCTCTTTAAAGTTCATGACCCCAAGCCAAACTCATCAAATCACGTCTGTTACACTCGGTGTCAACCAATCAAAGCCTTTCTTTCTGTGAACCAATCCAAACTCTCTTTACAAACACACTCCGAGAGAGAGAAAAAAAACCTGTTTTGTTCCCCTCCTGTAGCTCTCCTTTCTGTTGGCCCGTCTGCTTGGGTAGACTCATACAATAACAGTCCGTTCCTTGACGTCATAAAAAAATACAAGAGAAATAGGGGGGAAACTATGAACAATGTCTTAAATACAGAAAGTAAAATCCTGATAAATATACACTGTTGTCTGCAAATATACAAAGGCTATGAGTTTGATACATATTTTACAACAATGGATCGTGCAGACATTCTGTACCTACCCACGGACCAACTAGCCAATCAGAACACGCATTACAAACATGAAACAAACCCGGCTTATTTGGGGGGCACGCCCATGGCGCCTTGGACAATAGAACTACAGAGGTCTCATACTATGTGCCCGTGTCCATCTAGCGAGGTCACATCTACCGTCATGTATAAACCACACAGTATTATATCAATGAAGTCCATGCCAGAGACAAATGCACAAATCACTACTTCTAAATACAAGCAGCCTGTCACAAAGTATAAAGTCGTCCTGGTTAACCAGTATCATCATGCAAAAAGGGTTATCCCTACCGTACAAAGGTTAAGTAATCTACTCACTACTACCACTCCACAAAGAATCAATATTTGAGGACTCGAGAATAAAAGTGAGAAAAAAAATCATGTGCCCAGTAGAGAGACAGAAGGGTCATGCCCAACAAGATGATGGTGGTGGTGGTGAAGCTTGAAGGCTTTTTTCTGCTTTTTCTGTTATCATTTCATTATTATTTAGTTTTTAAAGGCGGCAGGTGGGTTAACCGAGTAATCAACACCCTCCGCTGGCCACATGAACACACAGGTAACATTTGTACATGGCTAGCTGTAGTCGATTCCACCACTTCATTTACAAATGTACAAATGTACAACCTTTCTCAAGTTTATTGGTCACAAAGAACCCAAATGGCTTGAATAATATATATGTATATATGTAATATTTATATACGATTTCTATGATTACAAAGCTACTACCATAGTTACATGAAGAACGACTACGTTAAAATAGGCATCCATGTATTTAATAATATTTATACCATCAAGAAAAATATAACATAGGATTAGAATTATATGCCATTCTTTTTCGTACAATACAAAAAGTAGCAGCGTAGATGATATACAAAAATCAAGCTAGGAAAAATAGTTCTACTCTTCCTTCAAAGAGGTGCTGAAGCGTGCGCTACTACTGTCTAGATGACGTCGGACACTCACAGTAAAAGCCCTACTCTGTTATCTTTAGTTACAATGAGGAACATACTGCTGATGTCGGCATGTCGGGGAATGTGTCACACCTGTTACGACACACCGCGAGGGTCGCCACATCTAGTCATGGGGACACAGACTGGGGGGTGGTCTTTGGTTTAAACACGGATTACTTTTCTATGATTTAAGTAGAAACAGTTGTTGAAAAGGTCTGCGGCTGTATTGACTCACATTTACATTGAAACCCATCAACCTTGCTGCTGACCAAACTCTCGATAGTAGTAGTAGTAGTTGTAGTAGTAGTTCAACAGGGGAATCGACTACACTCTCACATCATAGATAATATTACCATTGTCAGTGGCGGATTGACCTGTAGAATGATGCCTGTACATACTGCCTGCTGCCACCGCGCCCCACGGCCCAGGCTGTCCTTTTGTATCATACACTGGGGTGGCATTCTCAACTAAATCTGCCAAAACTGTACAAGGCTCTTTTCACTTTATCAAAATTAGTGCTTCTTTATTCCAATACAAACTTATAGCACCAATTTACACAATACTGATTATAATGCTGGCTATCTTACAGAGTCTAGGTAGAAAACGGCGTGCCAGAAAAAGGGAAAAACCAAATCAAACAACTCAAACCCAACTGTATACTTTACACTGGTGGAAAGAGGCAGAAATTTTTACACAATTTGTCTGTATGTTTGTATACAATTCAGGAGTTTCAACTAGTTTATACAAGTTCATCTTTGGTGCTTAAAAACAGCTACGGTTAGAGGCAAGGGCGCAATCATTGTACAATATGGGAGAAAACACTACATTGGTAGTAGCAGGGCTAAAAACTGGAAATCACTTTGAGCCGAATGTGTTCATCGTTCCTCTGTTCTGTACCATTTAGAAAACTGTATATCAAAGGATAGGCATCTCTGTCATGTACATAGTTTACATCGTGGTTGAATACAGTATATACACTTTACACTGAGAAATATGTATAAATCAAGCTATGGACGATCCAGGCTGCTCTGCCTCCCTTCGCTCTCCCCCCGGGCAGCGCCGCTCGCAGGGAAAACACTGACACGGCAGGTCTGCGACAAGATACCGGGCACTCCAAAATAACTCTGCTGGACTTTCATCTCTTTGTATGTACATCGGGGGAGACTATGTACAGACCCATTCTTTACAATCCTACCTAGGGTGCTTCTACATATAGTGTACACGGCAGCCCCTCGGGGGCGCCACTCGATATAATAATAAACCCCAGTGAATCGACTGTGATCCTAAATCACGGAGATTTCAGTTTGGTTTCCTTCTGTATTTATTATAGGTTTAGTCTTCTTACTTTACAAGCTCACCACTGGTTGTGATGGCATCACAAAAACTTGGCAGTGATATAAGTGTTTTGTTTTCCTTTTTACAAATTTACACGGTTCATGTGATGAGAGCGTATGATAATAGTAGTACTAGTAGTCGACCTCCTTCTTCTGCTTAATATACACACACCAAAGAAATCAGAAACAACTACGTATCGCAGCAGCAGCCGAAACAAAGTCTTTTCCTATAGGCACTACGACTCTGTCTCAGGGAAATGTTACACGTCTAGCCAGTGTTAGTCACTGACCATACCACTGTGATCAAAGTCGACAAAAAAACCTGTATAAAATTATGAATAAATGGTTCAGTCATATAAAACGGCATCGGAGAGCAAGCAGCAAACTAACTCTGTCAAAAAAATAAATCTCACCTTTCCTTTTTACAATGCTAAATTTACATGTGTTTTTGGACGTTTGGATTCCTTATTATTAAATAGCATTTGCCACACACACTCGTCATCATTTTTACATCTTCAAAATACGCTGTTGATTAGGTTATTCATAAAATATACAGATCTAGCCCGGTCTTCGCACCCCCATGTATTACGTGTTTGACCTACGCCCCTGGTGGCACGTGGCAGAACCGACCCGGAGAGAAGCGGGCGAGACGAGCAGCCTTTCAATGTACAAAGTTCGCAGCAGCACTGTTGCCCTTTGAGGGTGGTGTTATACATTTATAGATACACATGTATGTATATGTATGTACTTATTATATATACTTACAACAGCCAATCAGCAGAGGCAAAGGAGGGGGGCTTTGACAGTCGGTGACACCGGTCCTGCCTCTGGGCAGTCACTGGCTGTTATTATCATTATGATTCGGTCCTCGGGTGATATACACTTAAAACCACTCTCTATACAAAATCACCACTCATGGAATGAACAGTAGTGGACCTCCGTATTATCTGAAACTTAAATAGAATGAGATCCAAAAGTGTCTCTTCTTCACAGAATGTCCTTGCCCCAGAACTTGTTTCCTGTATTTACCAATTTATCGTCGTCATGGTCTAAATGAGTCGCATCTCGGGGCTGAAGTCGGCTAGACTCACGGTCTGTGTCGGTAGCATCTAGACCCACAGAAGCCCCACGTCCCCTCGGTCTATGAAGACTTGCTGATTTAAACTGTCTTACAAATCAAAACCACACAAAATGAAAGGTTATACATGAATAGTCTCTTGAACCTAACCCAAATCAGTGTTTGTTGTGGACCTTTTCCGTGTTACACAGAGGTATGATTCCTGACCTATGTGACGCAGCCGGGTTTATGGCAGAAACAAATGGAGACCAAATTAAACCAAGCGTCTCTGGTGTTGGTGTGGGTTCTGTCAATGTGTCAGTAATAGTAGTACAGGGCTCCATCATGGTGTGTCCTGGCTCTTGTTGAGTAGAAATCACGTGCTAGGCGGGGCACGAGGTAGCCCTCATCAAGCCCAATGTATCCTTTTGTTGTCAACATGGATGAATGGATCCCTAACCGCCTCCTTAAACGTCCATTAGTAATATTTGCCCCTTCTCCCCGAAGCATCCCCATGAATGACACTTATTTCATAAGCTTTGCCAGCAATGTGGATGTTCACTTTGATTCGTAGGTGAGATTGTTATTAATCTTGAGAGGAAATCGCAGTCACAACATACGTTCCACAATCAGCCATGAAATGTTCTGAGATGACATCATATTGAATCCTGTATCATCATCATTCTTCTTATAATCATCAATATCAATCATTATTACAGTACGATATGTACGCCTATCAAAAATGTCGGCAAAAAACTGTGACCGACACTGCCAAACATGCAGACCAAGTGATGACAATACACACTAGGATAGTTTATCCACTACTTAGTACAACCACTTAAGATTGGGAGCTCTACATGGCATGCTACAAGATGTCGTCCCCACAAGACGCTATCCTAGCTGCTGCACAACACCTCACTGTGTGCGCTCTACACAATACCTCCCAGTAGCAACAAACTCCAATCCTTAAATCTCAACTTCCTCCCATGCTGATATGCCGTGCGGTCTGTCTCATTTCATATTGACGTCTTCAATGTAGCAAAGAACGACCAACAGTAAAATCTGATTAAAACGACAAAAAGACAGTTTTTCCTTTTCCCCCTTTGTGTATGAACAAAGATGTCAAAATATGGTTAAAGGGTATACTGCTATCCCATGAAGCCTTTAAACCCTCCACCGCTGTAGGTAGGTAGGTGCACGGTCCGTGTGTAGAGGTACACTGCACGGCCGTGCATACAGACGTGGTGACAGTTACACTTATTGCATTACAGAGTAGCCTCAAGGCTCTCTTAGCTGCATGCTTCACAGCGTTATCATCATTATTATTATGCCTTCACCATTCCAACACCAATGGTCATTGACATGTACCGTGCACCCCCTGACACATCAGAACGGGCTCAGGTAGCGAAAAAACACCCTCCTCTACCACCACTGTGTCGTGTGTTGTGGTGGGTGTGTGCATGATCTGGTATTAATCCCTAGTGGGGGCACGTTGATGCAGCCGTATGTGTACGTACGCCCTCCTCTACGTGCTAAAGACACATTCACAGCCTAACTTCACTGCAGTGCACCATTGGGTGGCATGCCGATGGGGCCCAGGTCAGCGTTCTTCATGTAATACTTCTCCAGCTTGGCCAGGATATGCTTGCCGTAGGTGTACTTGCGCAGCGTGGCCACGTGGGGACGGATTTTGTGCATGAGAAGCTTGCGCTGGGCTGGTTCGGCCACGTCAATCATCTTCTGCACCACATAGTTAGCAAACTGGTCCTTCATCACTGTGTACAAGGCACTGCAAGACAGACAGGCAACTGGTCAGGGAGCAGCACATAGTATAGGATCACTGTACCAAGGATAGCTTTACATAACTGTACAGAGGCATTGGTAAGGTATGGTGGCTTCATAATGCCTATGCTTACACCAAAAATGATGAAATGGATCCTTGCAAATTTATAGCAGGCAGAGTTGCTAAAGTTGAGTTCTTCCCTTGGTATATTGGAAGATTTTGGCTTGGCAATGGAGCTTTACTAGAACAAGTCCAGAGGTCCATAAGACCTGTAGCATGAGAAATGTGATGAACAAGACTGCAGACTAACTTACCCATCGTTCATACTGCAGATCTCATCAATGAGGAAGGCGCGCTCCGTGCGGGACGAGTGAGACACACACTTCTCTACAACATTGCTGCAACCAACAAACACACCATTGTCAACCAGTCAACACAAGGAGGAGGCAAACAGCTATCAGATTGATTATTAATGTCCGAGCTCACAATAAGTACCGTATGGGACTGTCTCAAGTTAGCGATGATGTAGCTTTAAGGTAATACCAAGTGTGGTCATGGTGCCCACATGGAGGTAATATAAGATGGTGTACTCTGACAGGGCTAACACTAGAGGAATTTACACTAGGCAAACACAACTTAGTTATCCCTCTCCCCCCCCCCCGCTCAACTAGAAAAGGATAGTTAATAAATAAAAGACAGACCAAAGGTTCAAAGATGATAGGTGATTGACATACCTTGCGAATTTGTGCTGACTGAGGACCAAGACCTTTCCGCGCAGACCTCCTACAATCTTGGACTTGTCCTCGGGGCGGCCATGCTCCAGGACGTGTTGTATGACGTAGTTGCCATACTGGTCCTGCACCAGGCGCTCCGTGTGGGAGTGCAGCTCCTCCAGGATAGGGGTGGTCTGCTCCCCCGTGCAGTGCTCCAGGATACGCTGTATCACACGGCACCCGTACGGGTGGGTCGACAAGGTGAACACCTGGGGGCACAAAGCAGCAACACATGTAACCTTCACTTCAGTCATATTGCTGAATGGGGACCACAGTTTATGCTGATGGTAGTGTCTAAAGAGTTTATTACAGTGGTGGGTAGATTCACATGGACTAGGGATCTACAGGAATTTGGTTGTGATTGAGCAAACTTTATATTTTGCCAAAACATGTATCAAGGCTTTCTGTGACATCTGCAAAGAGGATTTCCAACTGCACAATTTTTGGTTGACTCATGTTAGGATTTGCCAGAAGCTGATTTGATCTGCTTTACAGGATCTGTTCCACAATTCTATGCTGTTAATTAATAATCAAGGCAGTACTCAGTGGTTGTTGGTGACTGACCTGTGTTTTGAAGGCATCGATGATGAACTGAAGGTGCTTGGGCTCGACACACTCGATACATTTCTGTACAACGTGGTTACCATTCTGATCCTTGACACACTTCAGCACATGGCCATCCAACTCCTTCACGATCTCAACCTGTAGGTGGAACAAGGTGGTGTTATACGCAGCCAGCTACTACATATACATAGACACATGAAACACTTCACTAACACCCATTAAGACATGGTTTGGACATTTTAATGTCCATACAGGTTTAAAAGTACCAAACAGTTCACAACATAGTTCTAGTCTCCTTCCTACAATCTTCCCTTTAAGTTAGATATTCAATGCTTTAGCAGCATCCACAGCTAAATGCTCCTTACTCTGCTGTGCCAACCCCAGTCCTACACTACAAGGTGGGCAGCTTACCTGCATCTCCTGTGGGATGGACTCGAGGGCCTTCTGTATGACCCTACAGCCGTACATCTGCAGTGCCAGCGGCAGCACGTGGCCTCGTACCCGCTGTGCCAACGTCTGCTTCTGCTCGGGCGTCCCAAACTCAAAGAACTTCTGGATGACGTAGTTCCCGAAGACATCGGTCATGAGGCTGTAGGCGGCTGTTAGTATCTCACCAAACACCATCACCTTCTCTGCTGGTGTGGCGCGCTCCAACTTCTGCTGGATGAACCTGTCAGGGTACAAGCTGGGCTTAGTCATGGGCTCTTAATACTATGTCAGGGCTACAAGCTGGGCTGAATCATGGGCTCTACATACTATGTCAGGGCTACAAGCTGGGCTGAATCATGGGCTCTACATACTATGTCAGGGCTACAAGCTGCTCTCAAAGGTTCTCTCTACCAGAATCAAGTCCTCTTCATATTGTCCAGTGTTACTTAGTTTGATGGAAGATTTTAGCGCTTATGCTTTCAAAGACTGCACCAAGGCTAACATATGTGTGATATCAGAAGAGCCCCAGGACATACTGGTGCTGGTCCTTACTTCGAGAGTTGGCAGCAGGGTGTGACTTACCTGGAGCCGTGTTGGTCCTGTGAGAACTCGACCACGTGGTTTACCAGGTCCTTCAGCTGCAGGTTGGGGATGCGGTTATTGCGGAAGTCCTCCAACAAACGGCTGCGGCCAGTCACCTCCTTAGACATGGACGCACTGACAAAACAGAGACAGGGCATGCTTCAGTTGTAGCTGCACATTCAGGATTACTTTGGACAGTTTGACATCAGTTTGGCCCTGTAATGTGCTATGTTGTTCCTAATGAGAAAACCTTAGCTGTATATCTTTGTGATGCACTCACAGTGGTGAATATTTGTAACTTGAATGTATAACAGCTGGATTCAATATCACATCTAGTAATGGCAATATTGTTTACAATGATCTCATCTAGAGGATTCAAGTGGTGCATGTTCTAAATCTTTTTATTTCCTTACCTCTTAGCGAGCATCCTTGATGGGAAGAGAGAACTGCCAAACAGGCCGTTTGTGTTGGACAGGGATCCGTTGCGGTACTTGGCCTCAGCCCCTGGGGCAGCAGAATACAGCCGGTTACCTGGGAAGAGAAACAATAACCGTAAGTATGTCTCAATATACCATTATACGCTTAAACTGTATAGAATATGGCTATTGGAGCAGAAAACTTTAACTCACTTTTCAACCGGTAAGACTATTAACTTTGATAATCATTTATTGTAGGAAGGTTCTTGTCATTTACATTTCATGAAAGAAAGCACATTTTATCTAGTTCCATTTGCATGACATTGCATTGTGTCAAGACACCTTTCAAAGAAGATCCTTTGACAAAGCATCATTTTAAGCACAATACGAGGCAGACAACAAGCATAGTATACATTCATCAGCAAAGCCGCCTGTCAGTAAGCGTCATGCAGTGGTCACTGTGGGTGCGGGGACATGCAGGCTCAACATTCAGTTGTATTGGGTAAAGGATGTATACATCTACAGCACATCATCTGCAACTTAATGTCAGCACACAAGCCACCTGTAGTACCTGTACTACGAGTAGAAGTCATATATGCAGCAATCACCAATACACTTGATGCTGTCCAATCTCAATGGCCACCAGACTCAGCAGTGAACAAATCAGGACTATCAAGAAACTGATGTGAGCAAGCAGAAGGAAATTAAAAACCATATTTCCCTGTAAGTGTATGCAATGATCTCATTCCCTGGCCTTGAGACAAGGCAAGTAAATACAGGTTCAGACACAGACAAACGACACTGCCATATCACTTAGTGAGAGGATGCCCCAGAGGCAGGTGCACATGACTGCCAACTGACCATACACTATGTACACATGTAGGAAAAGACATCATGAGGATTACAAGGGAGAAGAAGTAGGCGGAGTTGGGCTGAGACTCGGCAACTACCCCAATTGCATGTTGCCATTTACCAAGGTTCTTTCCCTTCTCGTACTGCATGCACATACGGCTGGACTATCAGATTCTGCATTTCAACCACTAAAGCAAAGGAGAAACCAAGGTTGCTTCCTCAGACAACTGCTGTCAAATCACAAGGGAGGTAATTGGTGGCAGGGAATTTATTCAGAGGAGACAAGGGTTGTAAATAGGTACACAGACAGCGAGAGATAATAGCAGCGACACAGAGACAAGAGATACTGGTGTGCCAACCTACCTCCTAGCCCCAAGCCAGCCGAGCCGGAGAAATTGGGCGGTGGTGTGAGCGAGTGGTTGGCAGAAGAGACTAGCCCCAAGGGACCGCCGTTCAGCGAGGCAGCCCCACCCAGGCCATAGTAAGGGCCGAGGGCAGCTGCTGCAGCCGCTGCTGCGGGAGGCAGAACCCCCGGCATAGGCTGCTGCTGTTGGCGACTCTTGGCGTAGTCAGTGCTCAGCGAGTCCCGGCGCTGGGGTGTGGTCGCGGCTGCCGAGAGTCCTACATACCCAGAACGGACGGGGCCCGAGTGGAGAGGGGCAGAGGAGTAGGCGGAGTGTTAGTACCAAAAGGACGAGGCCAATCTCACAGATACAAAGACTAAAAGAGAGAGGGATCTCTGCTAAATCTAAACACATTGTTAAAAATGCCTCCCACATGTTTCTAAATTTGCATTTCAGGATGAATATAGTTAGTTAAGTCAAACTTTTTTTTAAAATCATCTCCAAAGAAATATCTTTTACTGGATAAACCAATGAGAACAATATCAAATAGTATAAAAAAAACAAGTATCATATGAATTCTTTTACAGAATTTAAAAAGTATACAATATGTACAAAATGCCAAAACAGACAAAAAGAGAATGTACAGAAGGATTCAAAATAAGGAAAAGAAATGAGTCGTTGGTCTGATGTGTCACTACGACAACTGTAGCTGTTTGTACAGGGACGACTGGTAATTGCAGTAAGTCCCGCTGTCAGCAAAAATATGACTCCCAAAAATATACAGGCACTACATTTACTTCATTATTGACTACCCTTTTTCATTTTTTAAACCAAGGTATGGCTAATGTAAAATGGTGAGAAATTATCATAGTTTCGTTTTAAGCAAAAACTACAGGGGTTAGGCTATCATGCCTGGTGAGTGACTCATTTAAATGCAGTCATTTCTGATTCCAATTAGAGTGTTCCATGTCAAACCCAGTGCACGATATGGCACAGATGTTCATCAGACCGTGGGTGGAGCACTCACTATGTGCATCATCAACACAACAGCTAAGATCACATCAAGGATAGTGAGATGAGGAGGGAACGTAACCTCTCTGGACTGCTATAGGTAACCAAACCATCACCAGTTGAGAAAAATATTCTGGTAAGTAATCCTAATTCAGTCACCGTACGTTTAGGACATGCGTGGTGCCGCAGTTCTATTCTATTCACAGTTACTAGAAGAAATCAATCGTAGAAAGCGAGGCTTTTCTTGTACAGCACATTCTGCCTAGTAGGGAGAACCAAGCATGTCTTGTATGTATATAAATTTGTACAAACATATGACTACATCAAACATAAGTCCAAACAGCTTCTTGTTAATACAACTTCTAGACTTTGTCTTTTCCGCCCAGCCGCCAAATGCCAAGTAACTGAAGAACAATATGTACACCTGCCAAGGCATACAACCAAGGCACTGACAGAGGGCAGAGAGAAGGTAACAGTCAAGTAGCTGGTATCTTCACTGACTCCCACCTCACTCCCGCTACTCGTGGTAGTCAGCTGTGAGTCTGTAGAACACCAGTGATGTTCCCTGGGGGAAACGTCAAGATGGCGGCCAGTTACAGCACTATAAGAGGACAAGATGGCGGCCTAGTTACAGCGCTATATATACAGCAGGCTGAGAGAGGCGGAGGTGAGGAGGGAGAAGCATAGTACGAGGCAGACAACGAGTCGTGCTCACCTGCTCCCACTAACTGACTCTGCAGCAGGCTCTCCAGGTCTGAAATCAACACCAGTACCGTCAGTACGAGCCCATGGAATAATCCCACCGTCAATCATTATACGTCATGTATAATCAACACAAAGTCAACAACATGAATGACAAAACTCAACAGTCACAGTGCAAATAATCTAAGAGGTATATAACAAAGTAACAAAAAGAAACAAATATCACATCTATGTACAACATAGTGGGATAATACATGAATGCCCCTTTCTGCAGAGCAAGTTTCCACAGGTCCATGGAATCTGTTGGCATTCATATCATAATAGATCATGACAAGATGGGCTACGTGGCACCATGGTCTCCTAACTGTAAACTTAATTTGGTCACACCTTATTTAACACATCAGCATAGAGCAGCTATACAGCTATCTACAGTAGTCTAGAGGTGGTTAGGTCTGTGCAGGGTCAGCACAAGAAGGAGTAAAGCTAGGTAGGAACACTACCAAAGAAGTCCAAGCTGGGTTAGTAAATACCACAGTCCCTGCCTGTGAGTAGACCAAACAGTCTCCGCTAAAATCTCATTTTGTATATTGGGTATATATGATTGTTTGTTGGGGACTGTTCTGTAAAAGGTCTTGTCATGAAGTAGTCATGAATAGTTGTTCAGCATGCGTTCTGAGTATGTGTATAGCGAGGAGGGTATAACAGCGAGATGCCGGCCCGGCTGATGGCAGGAACAGATATGGGTATGAAATAATACCATTCAGGCTAAAGCACCAGATTTATCACCTAGTATGCCAAATCTGAAGCCTTTGAAATAACAAAATTTGCTTTTTGGGGAGGTTGGGTACACTGGCATGCAAAGTATTCATCTTGTATACGTGCATTCTGCCTGACAACATGTGACGATGTTACTCTAACCCTAATCATGATACTACACGACAGCTAATATCGCCACACAACGTCCAACACGTTATAGCATCATTCATGTTGCTACCAAACATGACACCATGAATGACAAAACTACTAAATGCAATCTCCCATATGACACCCTTTCCCTACGTAAGTACAGAAGCAAGCCGTGAGAACAGAAGTGGCGTAAATAAAGTGTTGGGTTCTAGTGCTGTGAGGTGGGTTAACTAAACGAGTGCCATAATGAGCGGGAGCGCAGCGGCAGCAGCAGTACAGGACACCAGCAGTGAGAAGACCGTCCAGGGGCGCCGTATTACCTGTTCCGATGGCGCCGGGGGCCGAGGAGGAGCCGATACTGCCGAGGCTGTTGTTGTTGTAGCCCTGCTGCTGGCCCAGCCCCAGTGTGGAGCTGATGTTGTTAAAGCCACTGTTAGACACGGGCGTGTACAGACTCCCACTGTTAGGGGTGTACGCTACACCCACAGAGCAGGGCCCACACAACAACGGGAGAGAAAATGACACTGGTCAAGGACGGCAGACTTTGCATCAATACCAACGACGTTCAGCTTACATTAACCGCAACCAGTTCTCTAATTACACTCCTATCACCTGGGTTTCTGAATATTTGCCCCCTCCCACCTCTCTTGTAAGTCTTAACATTTCTCTAGTTCAAGTGTAAGTTGTTTTTACCACCCATCCTTTGGATACCTTGAGGGGTGCCCACTTGTAATGGACAACCTGACTTATTATATTATATATCTTACTCATGGGTTATTAAAACATTGGTTTCCTGTGTTTGTGCTGTTGAGGACCTAAGTAGGATCTTACTGCCTAGTCACCTTAGCTGGGCCTCACTGTGGGAGGGAGTCTGGTATTGAGTAGATGTATGTTTGATATACAAGTAGGAGATTATCAAGTGCTACTTTTTACACATCAGTCATCACAGCCGGACAGACCTCAGCCATACTGGCAGATATCTACAGCTCATAAGTTTCCATGGTGTGACCAAAAATTGACCAGAAGCCAAAGTGCTCTGAATACCACATTTCCTTTGAATTTCATTGTATTATCGAGGTTAAGGAAGTCATTAAGATCTGTGGCTGTGATGACTTTGGGGTTAGTCTGAAGACGAGCATCTGTGTGCATGTAGCGACACACACAGGCGCTGGTCTGAAACATGTCCACACTGGGAGTATATACAAAGGTGCCTACCCTGTCCGAGGGGTGTGTTCTGGGGGGTGGTGTTGGAGGAGGTGTAGACGGGCGAGCCTTGCACCGGCTGCTGCTGGGTGGTCAGCAGGCGCAGCGTGTTACCACCCAGCCCGTTGGTGGTTCCTGAATGAGACGTTAGGGGTAAGCACACACACAGCCATGGCACCGCAGAGAGCACTCACAACCTCTCATCACCCACTATGGATCACTCACTTTTTACAAAATCTTTCCCATTCAAATTTGAAGGCAAGGAACTTTGTCCTAATTCCATTCCGACTGCATTCTTTCAGAATGTTCTCTTTGTGCCTCTGCAGTGCCATACTTACAGCTAGTGTGGTAAGCCTCACTTTACACAAACTTAACTTACATGTATTGTATATCACACTATTAGATACACACTTTGTAAAGGTTCTGTACACATCAGTAATTACACTATACAAACTGTTATCAGGAAATCATATTTTGTCGAGTTAGTTCTTTACATATATTACAGTGGACAGTGAAAGAACGGTTGGACTTGGCGTATCGGTGAATGCTCCAAGTCTTGTAGTCAGCTATAACTTAAGTGCTTCTTACTGCAGGGGGAACCAAGCCCCCAGGCCTTACACTTAACACTGTCTCCTTGTCTACATAGACTCACCTTGTTGTCCAGCATTGACCAGGATGGGTGCAGGAGACACGAGGCGCACAGGTGTGCTCATGCCACGCCCGGTGCTCATCACCAGCTGACCGTTCTGGTCGTAGTAGGCAGGGGCCAGGATCTGGTAACCTGCACAAAGAGATGAGCCGTCAACTTTACACACATACAGGGGATTGCCTCAAGGAATTGGTGAGTTACAGCAATGACTGCAATTTAGAACTAGGATGAGTCTATGATGGTACTTTTCTCTTCATCACACCACCCTTATATAGAGCCCCAACTGTTTATATACTTTATAAAATTCATAATGCTCACAAGCACTAAGCACTACAAGGCTTTCTAATGCCTTTAATTGAGGTTCTAATTCAGCTTCATGTACAGAGGGATGGTTGTAAGTAGTTACCTTGCTGAATGGCGGGCTGTTGTTGGTTCTGCAGGCTGCCGGTGGGGGTACCAAGACCGTCCTGTGAGGGGGTGAGTCTGCCTGACCCCCGCTGCATGATCTGCTGCTGCTGCTGCTGTTGTTGTTGCTGTTGCTGCTGCTGCTGAACCTGCTGGTTGTTACCCGTCTGTTGGAGGAGGCCGGCCGCCGGGTAGATGCCCCATGGTGTCTGCACCTGGTAGTACTGGGGGTGCACCACTGTCGGTCCTGTAATACAAACAAGGCCGCTGTCAACTAAACCACCCCGCCGCTACCACACTTACCTCTATGTACAGCAGAGGTGCCACTCCCTGGTCTGCAGTGGCCATATTCTGGTAGTAAATACCCAGCACAAAGAGTTGGAGCAGTGGCACTTCTGTTATATAGCATCTTGTGTTCAAGACCCCAGCCAACCACCCAATAGCCAGCCGTAGAGGGTAAGATAATGATTTCAAGCATGGTGAAAATAAACAGGGAAATTTGTTCAAATGTCTGAGCTGGCAAAGGGGAGCAAGACCCAAGCTTATGTGTATATTAGATTAGACCCACCTAATGTTCAGTAATTTCAGAACAACCCAAAGGCTGGTTAATGTAAACAAATCACAAGTCGCACTGGAGCGCAAATTTCAAAATGCTGGCTAGCCATCATTTTAAACTGATGAAAAACAAGCGCAAAATTTCCATTCGATTAAGCACTTCTAAATTGACCCACAACAAAATAACAACCATCTGGCCACCAGCTCCTTTCTATTTGGATTTAACATTTCAGACTAGAACTGCCAGAAGAGGACGATTCTACAAATCTTGAAGTCATGCGAATACTGCAAACCCATTCATCATGAATCATCTGGCTGGGATCATGAACCATCAGAAACCACCCAACAGTTTCCATGGTAACACAATGCTCACCATCAAATTATGTGCTTAAGTATACCAATAACTACTTCAGACGGTTTGGCCAAAAAGTATACAAAGGTTGTATGGACTACTATAAGTTGTCTACCACGCCACAATAGGCTAAGCTAAATTTCATTTATTTGCGGTTACTGCACAATCAATTCATTATTAAGAATGAAAATAAACTCTTAAAACTAAACAAGAAAGTTAAATTAAGAAATGGTATATATTATACAAACTAAACACAAAAAAATACAAAAAAGTAATGTTGAGGATATGAATGGTTAGTTTTGGATTCTGTCGTTCTGACGGGCTCCCAAGGAGTGACACCCTAACATTATAGGATAGTAGACAGGGACAGGGATCATGCAGGGTATGGGGATTGTGCGGAACATGCAACGATCAACACCCACAACCTAGAGGTACTAACGGGGGATATGTATAAAATATACACGGTACACGTCAGAAGGTATACACTATCTACCTCTGACTGTTTAGCTGTCACACTAAGGCGACAGTAACCAAAACTTAACATTACTTGTCTCCATAGTCACCCCTCCCCCACTTTGCTCTTTCATTGGGATGCTACAACTGTTTAACCTGAAGGTACCATTATGATATTTTAAAGTTTTCAGCTCCATTTTGTTACCTGCATGAATAGGGAATTCCTTAATGTGGCAGGGTTCACACCCAAATATCTTCTGCGGTTTGGGTCACGTTCCAAATAGTTTGTGCATTGCTTATTATTAGGTCATTGCTTATTATTAGGTCAAATGTAGGTTAAATGTATAATTGCTAAATGTTTATGGTTATTTTCAAAGTTGTGTTGTCGCTACTTCCATATCTATCTACAAGGGCCCGTTCCTATAAGAAGACCGATAAAATACAGGGATTGAGAAAACTATGTCTAGGTCTATGTCTTTTCCTTGTACTTAAAAAAAAAAAAAGGGTAATACTTTGAACTACTAATGGAAGAGGAGAAAGGGTATCAATAGGGAATAGAGAATGAAAATTTCTAAAAATTCTTTTAAGGAAAAAAAAGTGCCAAAGGGTAAGGCGAACGTTCTACTGAGGTCATTTTGTCAGGGGGCGACTCCTTGGGAACCCGACCTAGTTTATATTCTTATTATTTGACACAAGAAATGTATGAAATAAGAGAGTATGGTTTAATATGATAATAAGATATTGTGATAGATTAAATATTATAACTAGGATGGAGGTGAGTAATCTTTTTATTAGACGCAGAACCGACAGAAACCTATACATTCACCACTAATGCCACACAAAATAGATGGACCTATTTCTTCTGCTCGTAAGTCAAAGAGTTTCTTTCCTTCCTCATCTTCGTTATTACTGTTAACAACCAAAATGACCCCCCACACATTTTTTGAAAGGAAAGAAAGGCAATATCTTGCTATATTTTGTGTGGCCCAACGTGGAAAACCATACATGCCCAGTCGATCCTGCGTGTAAATTCTATTGAGTTTATCCTTAACCCTCGGAGGACAGTATAGTGCCTGAAGGCTCGGTGGTCAGTTGTGGTCATGATGCACCAACTCAGCCTGCATTGGTATATATCTCACCAGGGCTGCATCCATGCATCACAATGACAAAAGTACACGGTGCGTTAAAGTACTATGCTGTCCATAAAGGGTTCATCCTTAATGATGAAGATGACATGTATGATGATTGGGGCTAACCTGCTGCAGCTATAGGTATCCCGACCGCATAGGGGTCCTGGCCTCCCAACACGTAGGGCCCCGGTGTGAAGGCAGCAGGCGCCAGGCCTACATCGTAAACACACACCATGTAAAAGCAGCCAGCGACTCATGCAGTGTAGTCGTTGTAATTATATGCTAGCCGCCACAGTCAGTCAGTAACCATGTAGTCAGCATGCACAGACACCATGTATCTCTGTTTGTGGTACAACACAGGGGGAGGGGCCCACAGCACGGGGAGGGAGGGGAGTGGGGAGAAGGAACCGGGCACCAACGCAAAGAGGACTCATATTACACCAAGGGAAACCAAGGGGGAGCAACATCAAAGCCAATTTTTGCATTTTTCAAATACTCAGTCAAAAATAAAGAGGTCAAAATATGATCTTTTAGATTTTTGAATATTTATAATCTAAAATGTTCTCTGTATACAAAATTTTGGATATGTGAAATATCCAAGGTGCAATTGTTCACAGATATAGTGTGCTACTCAATTTTGATTTGGATGGGTGAACAACTTTTAAATTTGTTTCCAGTTTTGCAAAGGCTCAAAAAGATATGTCTGTCAAAAGAAAGAATTGCAATGCTCAAGCAAAGAAGCAAGATGAGAAATGAAATGGGGAGTTAAATTTGCTGCAGCATAAGGCCAAAAATAAAGATTAATTCCTGATAATTTAATTTTCAGGGTGCAGACTGCGGTTTGGTTATTAAATAAGATTCTTCAGCCGTGTTTGTTTGTATTTATTTGGCGGCCCTCGGCACTAACAGATATACATGATTCTGCATCATCATCAAACATGGGTAAAGTACAAGTAGTTGTTGCCCCAACACATGCTGCACTGAACTGCTGCCATACTGTACTTCATCATACCAACAACTACTCAACCACATGCAGAGAACAGAACAACAGGGCAGGAGGACACTTCCACTCTAGCTGCTGTAAACTACATCATTATCTTTCTCTATCCATTACTTGTATTGGCCGCATTTTATTGCCACATAGAGTTGGGAAACGAATAAAAACTGGGAAACAAAAGTATTTCACTAACTTTTCTCTTATTAGTGGCAATTCTTGCCATTAACAATTAGGAAACAAAACCAGAGATGGGGAGGCAAATGTACTGTGCACGGTACTGACTCTGAATTTTGCATCAAATTAAAACGTCAATATCACGACTCGATTCACTCTTCTTGCGATTCAACTTTCAATTGAACTTATTGTCGCATACTTTGGAAATTAATTTGCAAAAATACCATTTCATGAATAAAAGAATTGGGTTTTTAATTAAGTTTTCTCTCAATATTATATGAACTTCTCAGCTTTGCAATGTGAAAAGTTAAGATATTTTAGTACAATGATAGCAGAGTAGAGTTGTGCGAATAAAAATTGGCTACTAGAAAAGTCCAGATGTGTTATTCTTTAAAATGCTATTGCAAAATATCCTTAACATATGATACAATGTACATCAAATATCTAGTGACTATACAACAGTATGTACAACTTTCTAAATGTCTTTTCCCTCATATACCCCCTCCCCATTAGATTTTCTCCCCTACTATAATAAACTTGAAATATTGTTACTTCCCCTTTGCTCTTCATTGATTTACTCTACTTTGAGGAGTATTGGGGAGGATTGTTACAAGACATGCGTTGATTGATAGAGTGGTACTCACCAAGTTGCTGCTGTTGTTGCTGAGCGGCGATGGCGTACTGTTGTTGGGTGAGGATGGCCATCGGTTGCTGCTGTTGTTGTTGCTGCTGCTGTTGGTGACGTTGTAACAACTGCAGATGGACAGCAGCCACATTCAGGATATTATTACGCACATTCCCTTCACGCAAAGTTCATATGATAATCCATAACCTACGTGAATGTATTTATTGTACCTTCAACTCAATAACTGACTCTACAAAGAATTCTTCATGATTTTACTGTCACAAAATACAGTATTATTTTGTAACCTGTCATTTGAATAAAGGCTATAAAACCATCACAAGAAAGGTATACATACTGCATTTTTTGGGGTTAAACAATTTCTTTTCCAGATAGTTGATACACAAAAGAGCTTACTTGCTCATTATTCTTCCTCCGCTCATTGGAATATATGCTGATTTTGTAAGAACCGTCTACCAGGCCATGCTTTACCAGGATAAATAAACAAATTAGAATTGACTAGAATTGAACTGCTGACTATGGGTGGGTGCCTTACCTGCGTCTGGTAGTCCTGGTTCAGCTGTTGGTTGTAGTCCATGTTGAAGTTGGGTGACTCCATGGAGGGCGGCATCAGTTGCTGCGAGTAGTCAAAGTGGATGGGGTCGATGCCCACAGGCTCAAAGGGCTGAGGGTCGAGGCTGAGGCCGTGGTGCTGTGGCAGCTGCTGGTGGATCTCGATGTACTCGTCCATCTTGGGTGCCAGTTGGTGCTGGTGGTGCTGCATCTTGGCAGGTTCCGGGAGCGCCGCCTGGTTCCTGCCGTCCTCCTCCGTGGGTGAACTCTGCCGGCTGCCAGGGGTACGGTTGTACACGCCCGGCCTGGCCACCCAACAGGTACGTACAGTTAGTTTCATGTCATAATGGGTAATTCTGAGTTGTAATTCATGTCACAATGGGTACATACACTTGTAAATCATGTGACAATGGGTACATTCAGGTTTAATAATAGTTAATTTAGTTAGTATTCATGTGACAAGATTTACTTTCTTATCATTTAGGTCACAAGCTGAACATTTTGTCATTATTCATGTCACAATGGATACATTTATTACATTTATTTCTCAAATGGTATATTTAATTTCAGATATTATTCTACCTTTGGTATTAAATTTCTTGAAGAGATATGACCAAAGGATATTTCAGGGGGTACTACTGTATTACTAGAATATGTTTCAGTATTTGTCCAGCATACTGTGCACACATTACCCTGACTACTGTAGTCAGGGTAGACCCTACACTCTGTAGCTTACCTGTATAGCTTGTCGTCCTGCCCGTTCTGCATGATGCCGTTACTTTGTACATCACCGGGGTCTTGGCCGGCTCCTGCCTTGTCGCCTCCCTCAAACGGTGAGGCTGCCTTACCGCCCTTATCATTGTTCCCTTTCTGACCGTCGTCTCCTCCTGCTGCTACCTGTAACACAAAGAGGAACGGTAAGTTAATATCACATGTTTAAACCACTTTTTAATCCATTCAAATAAAATGTAATATTTTATATTCAATCAGGACCCTTAGGGGAAATGGATTAATAATCCTTGGATGTGTGTGGTTCTTCTCTTCTGAAAGAGTAAAGTTATTAAATGAACTGCAAAATGTATGTATTCTAAGTTGGATGTAGTACTACTATAATAAAGTATACTACAAACCCATCCCAACCACAGATCCTTATGTTATTCTGCTGTATAAAGTGCCAGGTTTGATTCTCATGTAAATCATCCACTCAGTGCACACTAATCTCCTCATCCCCTCCTTATTGCTCTCAGTTACCAGGAGGATGCTTGTCTTGTTAACTGCCCACTCAGTCAGGGCTAAGCTGCATACTTGGCTGCCCCCTGTGTGTGCCTCATGGCCCGGTATTAGTTAGACTAATAGTCATATTAGCAGTATTACCTGCACCGCTCTGTACGCCTTGTTTCTGTAAGTAGGGATCATACTGCTGCTGCTGCCCCCAAATGGTGACTACTGTCACTAAGGTCTACTTGAGGTTGGCAGTGCTTGACCTGGGTCTCACTCACCAGGGGGCACTGCTAAACTCCAACTCTCTCCCAATCATAACCACAGATTACAGCCAGCCTTAAGTCTTGAGCCTATCAGGCTCAGCTCAAGTCTAACAGAGCTACATCAGGCCTTCCTTAATCTGACTATTAACCCTCTAAGGACCACATCCTCCTTAATGCTTTGTGCTTTTTGTCATAATGCGGTCCTTATTTGACAAAGGACATGATGCATTAAAGCACTACACTGCTCTTAAAGGGTTAAGTAATTATGAAACACACGCGTGCCCAATAAGCCTGTCGACTCAACATTGTTCTTCCGTTATGAACATGCTGACTTGATCCCTTAGTTATCCTCTTGTTAATAGTATTTATATCAAGGACCATTAGGACAAGAACCTACAAGTCCAGTTAGGGAATTTGTGTTCTTTGATGTTGGGTTTAGAGTTGAGTGGTCATTGATGTAGCTTTTACCTCAATGGTTTGTCAGGGGCATGATTTCTGTATTATATCCTGCTCTGTTCACACTGACTGTCTCACAGTGTTGTCAGCTACAGAGTGTGTCCGCTTAGCGGCTTGTTTCTGCTGCTATATCCTCCTAGTGCGGCAAACACACACCAGGTGTCTCCCACATCCCCTGCACCAGTTCAGCTGATCAGAACCCGACTTCAGCCTATTACTGCTCCGGGAACTGCAGCAATATATGTCTTTGTATGTTATTTTAAAAAAAAACTCCTCCTGTATAATTCCTTACCGTCTAGGAACTAGTACAGTTCTCTTGGCATATTATCATTTTAAACATCATACCTTATTACGACTGGCAATTTCAACCTTTTGCACTGAGGAAGGCACAGAGCTAGTCATTATGGAACACTCACAATCATTATTGAAACACTGTCCAAATATCTGCTGATTTACATACAGAATAGTTGTATTTTGAACAAGGTATCTCTTTGTGACCTCAGAAAATGAGATTTCCACATCGTTATCCGAGTCATACCCGGCTACCCTCAACCGTAATTGCCGCTGCAGAAACGAGGCGGGAGGAAAAATGATTGGATTCCAGACGCAATTAGCTAAATTATGACAGGGGGTAAGCCTACCCCAATCCACCAATCAATGGGCAACAAATTAACCAATCAATACTATTGAACCCAAGTACATCCTATTATACATATACGCAAACACAGACCTCTCTCCAGAAGGCTATTTCACCCTGCGAGGGAAATATAGGCAGAACCCGTCACATGAAAAGCCAACACTGCCAAAAGCTGCAGCAGCAAAACACTCGCCAAAATGAGCTGCAAACTGGCCTGCCAAATGCTGCTAATTGGACTGCTGCAAACTGAGTTGCCAAGTGGGGTGCAAAGAGGGTAGTAGCAGCAGCTCAGGGTGAGTGAGAGGTAATGGGAGGGCAGTGTGTGAGAGGTGGTGTTTGCAGGGCAGGGTATGCCTGTAGGTAGGTATTGGGGGGGGGGGGGGGTGTCAACATTTGAGCAGGGTGTTAGTGACCAGTAGCTGCAGCAGCCTGTGTCCTGTACACAGACCTGGTTATGGTGCACACACAGTTACAGCCCCATGTCAGCTACACCCCTACCATGTTCTACTGCCACCAGCAGCTCCTCTCCTGCTGCTGCTGCTGCTCTAAGGCAACCACTTCCCATCTATAATGCCTACACACCATTCATCTTAAGCGATTTACAGCTTTGTAAATTCTTTCAGGTCTTTCCCAGAATTGTGTGCTTGCTGAGACCCATTCCAAAGAGCACCAAAACCTGCCGGTGGCACCTTTACCCAGTAAGGCTTTAAAGTGTTATACATTGTGATCATGGTTCATGCATGCAGCCCTGCCTTGCACCATGACTACAGGTGGCATAATGCAGCACTCTGCAGCCCTTAGAGGGTTAGCCCTACACTCCCCTCTCAGCATGCTGCTGTGTACTTGTACAAAGGTCCCACACCCCTCACCTTACAGGCCTCCTAGTCTTTGTTAAGCACATAGCACCGCTATAAAACCTCTATTAAAGGGGCCAATTATAAATGTACACATGCTGTGGGCAGTCTTTCTGTCAGCTACAGTGGAAAGGAAAACAAGACTGAACACATCGGGGAGCCAGGACCGTAGGTTCTGTGTGCTGGCTTCCTAATTCTTTGATATCAGCTATGGTGTATTATATAGGGCAGTGAATGGACAAGGGAATCCCATTGTCTCAGTTCTATTTCATTCTTACATTTCAATGTGTTTGTGTGTGGATGGTAGGTGAGAGTTGGGGGAGAGGGGGAGCAAGGGGTCACCTAACAAAATCACAGTGTGGTGCAGAGTGCCTTGATTAGATTGCCGACCAGCGGGGCGGCATAATATTGTTACTGGCATTCCTAAGCCTAAACCCAGGCAGCAAACAGCCTAACGCTAGGCCTGAGCTCAGGCCTGCTGCTGCCACTGTGGTGGCCTGCCTTCTCTGTAGCAGGGGGCTGTTATCAATCATAGTCTTTGTAGGCAGGCTATTAGCACTATTATTTATATAAATATACATGTAGCCATACCCTGTCTGTTCAGCCAGGGACAAAGGCAATCTTACTCCCGCTGCTACAAGTCACAGCTAGTCATATAGGAATTACTGACAGCACAATTAACATACCCCCAGAGATCCCTTGGTGACAGCATGCATCAGACAATATGACCACCATGTTGTCTCCGGAAGGAATGTTTTATGTATTTTCTATGGTCATGTTTAGATAATTCAATCCCCCCCCCAACACACACACATGACTTCGGCCCACCCTGCTATCTGGTATAGCTCAGTGTGCCTCCCTTAACCCAGTACAGCACTTTCAATGTGCTGTACTCTGTCGCGATACGTGAATGCCAGAGCAGCAATATTTCATCATTGCGACAATGGGCATGATGCATTACTTTAAAGGGTTAGCGCGTTGTGCTGCAGCTGTTTGTGTTGGTGCCTGTGAGAAAGGCGTTAATTGTGTTAGCATTGGGGCTGCAGGGGCAGCCAGTGTAGGTGTAGGGGGTCCATGCTGGTGTACAGAGGGGGTCAGCACCAACACCACACACAAAGACATGTTTGCTGCCCCACACCACGCGCCTCCTAACCTCTACCTTAAAGTCACCATGCCTGCTTCCTCACCTTACACCTGGTTTTGTTCTCATGTATGGGTCAGTACAGGAGAGGCTTGATTGGTACAATTCAGCCTTTTATTGTGTGATAAGACTATTCTGAGGTCACAGATAACCAGGCATGTCACCAGCACATTCTATGTAATGTCTCAATATCTTATCCTAGCAGAATCCCCTGTTCCCTTTCCACATGACCCCCCCCCCCCCCTGCTACCTCTCCCTAGGACCTCAGTATATTGCAGTTATTGCCGGGTGGTCAGACAGCCACTAGATAATTCATGGTTGTTGCTGTGCATGGCACATCACAATACATGGGCTGTAGATTACACATTACGTACACAGCTCTAATTACACCACCTGTCCACCGCCTCCTCAGTTATCTAATACCACCAGCACTGCTTGTCATGCCCTGCAAAGTTATTGCCACTCACACTGTCTGCCAAGCCCTACACAGTCATTGCGACTCGCACTGCTTGCCAAGCCCTACCAAGTCATTGCCACCCACAATGCCTGCCAAGCCTGCAAAGTCTTTCCTTACATAGACTAAATGGTGATGGAAAGCCTGTAAATCTATAGTGCTTAATGCATAGCAGCTAAACACTTAGGGTGCAAAGTGCAGCAAAGCGTACCTGTGGGCGCAGACACCAGCCTGCACACCCCTCCCCCATCCATCAGACAGTTTGCGTGTAGAGAACAGATTGTTTATGTCGGACACGCTGCCTGCCCCCTGCACTCCCGTAATTAGATTTGCCCGCGACACTTAACCACGTTAAAATAATGCAACGTGAACATTACCACCCTGCGTGCCCCTGCTGCCGCTACAAGACAACCTCAGGGGGCCCGTTGTCCCACATCCCGCCTATTCCTGTGTCATTGCCACCCCCTGTGCTATTTGGAGGCTCTCAGTCACACAAACTTGTAGTCATGATACATGAAATAAGTTCTAGCAAAACAGGAGAGGGATAAAAACCTGTGTTAAATATATTGTGTCTCAAACAAAGACCTATATATTTGCAGTTGATGTGAAGAGCAGGTTTATTAGAGTAGCTTCCCAGAAATCAGCCTACAATGAGTATTTACAGCTCTTGCTGTGTGACAGTGCCACTTCAAACAGAGCTGGAACCAGGCGCGAGGCACCTTTTATGTTGCATCTCTGACATAAAGCGGCCATAGCAGCATGGTTTATATATACACATGTATGGACAGGGATCAAACTGTGCACGTTAACAGCCCTAATAAACAGCCACAGGTTCAATACCTAATGGCTGCCCTTCTGTCTGCTGCAGGTATAGGTGTGTATAGGGGTGTGTGGAGTGTAGGTCAGCAGGGAGGTGGGTGAAGGAGGAACTGGAGTGTGGACTCTGGTGTGGGCCTCACACTACTTTGGACACAATACCCCCCCCCCCCCCACACACACAGTCTAGTCCTAGAGTCTTATCTAGAGTTAGTTTGAAACGGAAGTGGCAGTAGATAGGCTGTAACCTCAATCTGTCCTCTAATGACAGCTTAGTGCTTAAATACACAACGCCATTCGGTCCTCATTCATGAGTCATGCCGACACTTTAGGGGGCCTATCTACCCGTACAGTTGTCATGATGCTTGAATGCAGCATTAGTGAGTTACCCGCCAAGGCCTCATTCACGCATCATGATGATTATAGCACATTAAAGCGGTATGCGGCCCTGGCAGGGTTAAGTGGGAGTGAGTTGGTGCCTGACTGCTCTACATGCTGGGCTCCCATGGGACAAGCTGAATTAATGTAATCACAGCTCCACCATGATGGATGTCTCTCTGAGGAACCATTGTCTTCACATTCCACTGGATATACGAGTCAAGAAACTGCAGCCCGACCCACATTGACTATTGCACATTTCGGTGTACTGCTTCCTGTAGACTGCAGGGATATAGGTGGGACAAAGTGGGTGGAGATTGCAGAGTGTTTATTGATGTAGGGTGGAAATATTGGAATGACCTGACACCAACATACTGAAGGCATTGCAAATCCTACATTGCATATCATAGCGTCAGCATGGTATTGGATATAAGACGCACAAACAGTTTTATTGCTATTGTTCACCAGTCTACCACTTACTGACTTAGGGCAGAGGGCAGGTCCTATTAATAGGGGTTCTATAAATGTCCCACTATTATAGATTCAATATGCACATTCTCAAGTGTACATTACAATATTGCCCCTGACCCCGACTACTGTAGTACTGGTCATGCCTCCACTACTGGTCACTGCCTTGTATGTTTAACCCTTAAGGATGGTGTCATACCTCAAAGCTTCATGTTCCTTTGTTGTCATGATGTACGATCACAGCGCTAGCGACACGTCACCCTTTCAGGTGTCTATAAACTCTGTAGAAATGGCATGATGCATGAATGCAGCACAGGTGAGTTGTTTAACTGTGCTGCATTCATGCATCATGCTGATAATGGGACAGTGTATTAGAGTAGTGTGCTGCCCTTAGAGCCCCCCCCCCCTTACAGCCTGATGCCTCCTGTACACTGGGTGTGTAGACATCCAGGTTCAGGGTTGTAGCTGTGTGTGTGTGGGGGGGGGGGGGGGTAGTGAGGTGGCAGCAGGGTGTCTAACATACAGCACCAGCTACTGCTTGTACAACAAGGCTTGTGTAAGTGCTCACCTGGCTGCAAACATGGCCTCTACCTCTAGCAGTCTAATACATCAACACATAGCTCCACATATTAAATAGCAGTGCCACACGAGGTGTCTAACCATAACACGCTGCCTGCTACCAGACCTACTGGTGGTCCTCATGGTGGACCTGCTCTAACAGGCAGCCGCCTCGTCACACTACAGACTCCGCCGAAACACGACACGGGTATTCTTCCAAGATGAAGTTTAAACCCATCTGAAGTGCATAAAAGTTATCCCTACAGGTTTTGGGATCTAGAAGGCCGCTTGCACAATACAGCAGTGACAACATCTATGAGTTTAAAGGGGGAAAACGGCTACCGGGGCGCAGACCCTGGACATATTGAGCACTGGGAGGGTGGACAAGATGGCAGCCAACACGAGTTGGGTGGGTGCCCACATGAGGGCTGTAGATAAGCCCTGTGGGGCCCTGTGAGGTGTACCACCACGTGGTCTACACCCAGCCACAACCCCTGCTACAGTTACCTGACTCTACCATAGCCACACATGGCTAAACATGGCTGTATTTGGGCCATCTCACTTAGTGCTCCAGCATGTCATTCTACTTCTGGGATGAAATGAGGACAGCACAACATTACGCTGCTTGTCTTGATCCTCATACCCTACTCTGTTTCTTGTGCGTATGTTGAATGACGCTTGACCCCTGGTTTATTTCTACATGTGTAGTTGAGTGCTGGGCAAGGCCTGTCAGCTGGGGGTGTGATGTTATCATTGGTGTAAGAAGGCGGGGTGAGGGATTGGGAGTTATTGTAGCGCTGCACTCCCCGGGTACCTTTACAAACACAGCCTGTTTTTTACCCGGCCCGGCCCCGCTGCCACCCGACCCCACGTAACGTCCACCACGTGTAGGGGTTCTGTGTCTGGCTCAACTCTATCTAATCATCAGGCTATATTGGCAGCTTTCTCCTACCTACCTACGCTAATCACAACCCTACCCCTCACCCCCTGCTTCATACAGTATAGCAAAACTTGGTTCTGCAGGAGAAGGTAAGAAATGGTGGGTGAGCCTGGGATCTGATTAGACAGTGCTCGGTGAGTTCCCGATCCATACCAATTACATCCAGGCTCACCGTCTTATGACACCAGAGTGACTCGTTAACTAAAGGAGCCCCTCCGCAGAATAACAAATACTTCTGGTATCATATAGGTGGGGGTGCCCCTGTTTCATACAGGGGCCAACTTAGTCCTTCTGGAGTACAAGATGGGGGCACACAGGTGAGAGGTTTAATATCGGTGCTACAGGTGTTATATATACATGTAATGTAGGTAAACACGCGGAGGCGCCTTGTCTATCCGTTATACACCCAGATTGGACTCTTACCCTACACCAGGGGACAATGTCCATCTCTTCTAGATTCTGTCACACAGCGACAACATGCAGAGACTCAAAAGTGCCATGTCGAGGGGAACTGCCTGCCTACTATACCAGTGTTAACCCTGTAAGGGCTGTCTGCTGCTGACATGCAATATGCCCTTGTCATGATACATGAATGCAGCCATGGAGAAGAACTCACCCATGCTACATCTAAGCATCATGCCAACACTACCGGGTATTGAAAGGTCATCAAGAATCAGCCCTGGCGAGTAGCCGCAGCAAGGCTGCATTCATACATCATGAGGACCAATCATGGCACACACATTAAAGCACTATGCGGATTTAAGAGGTTAATTGATGTTGTGGAGATGAGATGGAGAGGAGATAAGTGTCTCCTGCCCAACAACACCGTTACTAAGTAATAACTGCAGCTATCAGCTCTGTACGAGTGGGGGGGGTGCAGGACCACTGTCACTCGGGGGGAGGGCTGCGTGCCCACACACCTGATGACAGCGCTCTGTGGATAAGCTATCTGTGACAAAGGTGTGTAATCTCAGCTACACCCAGATAACACACCTGCTGGTACTCTGCTATAGCAGGTACCTGGTAGGCTGCACATGGTCTAAAAGCCCTATAGTCAGGCTGTTGTTGTTCTAGCAGTGCTGTGTCTACCTGTATGGGTTGTGTGTGTGTGGAGGGAGGGACACCAGGGCCTACTTGGTGCAGAGTGGTTTAACCCTTCACACACACCGCCTTATCTATGTCCCTCAGGTAGACACCTCATTAACCCTGTAAGCACCGCACGCTGCTTTAATGCTCCATACAGACCCTTCATGTAGGGTCAGCATGATAACAACATGGCACCTTAAAGCACCATGTGGCCCTTAAAGGGTTAGACCAGACATGTATTTATACACAGTACATGACCATGTGCACCACTCCTACTCAGCAGGTGATGTGTGAAGTTTAAACTGGTGGCTTAAGCATGAGTCAGCTCTCGGTGGCGGGGGATTTCCTAGAACAATGAAAGTTTGCCTCCAGAAGGGAGAAGGGGAGTTGTGGCACTAACAGTATGAATTGACATACATATAAATCACATGGCTGAATCATGTTTTGTAAGTGCTGAATACTAAATCAAGAATTTGTCCCTAAATTGTGAATTCTTTCATAGACTCAATCACCTTCATCGCCGTAGATACATCACATGCACAGGCATGTCCACCGTGCCTAGTAACCAGCCCCCCCCCCCAGGTCTCTGTTAGATGCCAGGTCCACCTGTGGTGGCAGGGGCTGTTATCAGGACTCAGTCGGCACCCACCCACATTGTGTCTCCCAGAAACACCACCTGGCCACCTTAGTAGTGCAGGCATGTCCTGCTGCCTACTGCAGTGTTCGTGAATATGAAAGTAAATATGTGCGAAATAAGATCCTTAGTGACTTGTTAAAGTTTTATTTTATTAGAGGAACCTCTATACCTTTGTGGGTAATTAGATTAGGAAGATCCTAGACCAATCTGAGGGAATGTGGCATATCTGAAAGTGGTGCAGTGTCATGAGGGGAGCCTTATCTGGTTGTTGGGGGACTAGGGCAGAGACTCCATGTTAAATTGGCATTTGTGAGGGCGGGGGGGGGGGGTTGTGGCTGATATGACCACCGTACTATTCTAGCAGTAACGTGTACAGGCCTGTCTCCTACACCAGTCGTTGTATTGGATCTAACGCAGGATCTGCTTTTGATTAAGACTAAAGCCGGCACTCTGCACTGAGTTAGGTGGCACATGAAAGCCTGTAGCCGTACCTGGAGGACGGAGCAGATAGCAGCCGGGTAACCCTGTAAGGTCAGCAGCAGGCTTTAATCAACTACACCCTTTGTCTGCATGATGCATGAATGCAGCTCTGGTCAGTTACTAAGTGCTGCATTTATGCATCATGCTGGTACACTCCCATAGGAATGCCAAGATACTTGAAAGCAGCACTGCTGAGTTAGTCGCGAAGCCTGCATTCATGCATTGTGCCGATAGGGATATATCACATTAAAGCACTATGCGGCCCTTCAGGGGTCAGAGTGAATAGTTTGGTTGCTAGCCCCCCTTATCTCTATGGTCCACCTGTATGTCATATATTACGGCTTAACGTGTCGTCCAGTCATGGTGGCTTTAATCATACTGAGAAACTGATCATTTCTCTTATCTTATCGGATACCTGCAGTCATTTACTTTTTAACAGCTGCACTTTGGACCTTTGTGAACACAGCATGTTGTACTACACATGGTGCACCTTCTGCAGCAGTACTGCCTCCTCCCACCTCCTCCATCTTTTCTGTAATACAGCTACAGATATCAGGCCCTCTTTACACATTTCCTGCACACATCCACTCTCATCTCTCACCCCTTTGTTGCTGGTCAGGCTGTGATGTGCTGAGATACCCACAAGTAGAGGGCGGAAGTCAGGTTTAGTGTCCACAAGGCAAGGTGAGGCCTCAAAGAGGCAGGCAGCCTGATTGGTACAAAGGGGGGACTTCTGCTGGCATCAAGTACTAGAGGGGCTGTAGCTTTTGGAGATGGGGTGGCTGTATTGGGTGTTTTAGGCTCTATCACATACCATACTGCTACAATGTACCTTTATATCTGAGGTGCTTATACAATGTCCTATTTAAGGAACATTTCAAGACCCAATTACAGATGATGCTGCCCATGCCATGTCAATAGCCTCAGCTCAGAAGGTGCTGCGTGTATGAGGGGCAGGCTGTCAGTGAGCGTCTCACGGTGTCAGGTACTGAGAGTAGCACACCTGGGGTACCTACAGGGTGTGGTGCACAACGTCCAGGTAGGTGTGCCTGTGGTGTGCCACTTACCACTTGTAGCGGCCACACATCCCCATACGGGAGCCGTCTGTGTCGTGAGTGTCGTGATCAGGTGGGAATCAGACACAGCTAGTTTGAGGCTGGTATTATCACGCTGAACAGATCACTTTCCTCATCTGCTCATAGGTTACAGCACCTTCACTGCCCTTGTTGGGGACTGAATGTGTGTGTGAGGAGAACCCATGGACATGTAGAATTTACCCTGTGTTGTGATGATGTGTGAACCACTAGCGAGTAACTCATCCCTGCATCCAGCCACCCCTACAGCATTGATACAATAACAAATGGTCGGCATGTTACACAAATGCAGTTACTCGCTGGCACTGTTCTGGTGGCCTTGAAGCACCAGCTTTGGCTGAGAAATATAGATTTAAATAGATATATTTAGTATGCTTTACTCAAGGCTAAAGCCAATGTGTCTGATCAAGACACAAGGCCTGCCATGTAAATGATATGGGTCTGACTCCGGGCCTGGCTTTGATTGCCGCTTGCAGCCTGCCGTGTTAACCCTGTAAGGACAGCTTAGTGCTTTAATGGCACATTGTCCCCATGATGCATTACGCCGGTTTTACACTAAGCCTACCCGTGAGATCCGGAAAGTGTCTGTCTGAAGCACTTATTAAGTGTCCGCGCTGCATTGGCGCATGATGACGGCCAAGGAAGCTTTGGTGCATCATGCCGTCCTTAGAGGGCTACAGCCGGTAGAGTGGCAGTGAGATGTGATGGGCCGTGTGCTGCACAATACGTGTGTACTTGGTGTTTGTTCTAGACGTCAGTAAAACAGGCACGCCCCATTAGGCAGGGCCGGGCGGCCAGCACTAACGGCCTGCCTGTCTCTACATGTTGGCAGCTCTGGTAATGGGGCACCGAGAGGCTACTACTAGTGGTGGGTGGCTACCCCGCTAACTTGAGATTGCTACTAGTGGTGGGTGGCTACCTCGCTAACTTGAGATTGCTACTACCAGTGGTGGGTGGCTACCTCGCTAACTGGAGATTGCTACTAGTGGTGGGTGGCTACCTCGCTAACTTGAGATTGCTACTACTAGTGGTGGATGGCTACCTCGCTAACTTGAGATAAGTCTGGGGCGTCATTGTACACTTGGACATTAAACAAACCAATCAGTCAGGTCTAGGTGATGTGACAGTAAAGACACCAGCAGCCCCTGCTGTACAGTAGTCAGGGTGAGGACACACAGGAGGTTCTTCTCCTGTGTGGGATCCAACATGTAATGAGGCTGACAGGGGCTCATTAAGGGTGTGTAGACATGCAGCAGGGCCCAGACTGGCTGCCCACCAACACACACTAATCAGCTTACTTAGACGGCCTCTCTGGGCTGCCTTCTGGGGACTACTTTCTGATGCTACCGCTGACCCTGCTTGTACTTGTGGGCTCTGCGGGAGGCTGCGTCTCTGTGACCCCGGGTGCCCGTGGCTGACCTTGGGGGAGGCTGGAGTGACCTCAGCACTAGAGGTGGGGCTGTAACAACACACGGGGGGCCTACAAGCACCCCTCACTGAGAACCTCCTTACACTGAGAGGGACCTCTGTGGTCAGATGCTACCAGTGTTACTGCACCTGTCTATATGGTAAGTGGCACCAGCTCTTGTCTCCTCATCATGAGTTGTACATAACCTGCAGTACACACTGAGACCAACCTGACTAGTGTGTGTAGAGGGGTGAGGTGGGGGATGCCTGTCTGCACGTTGGTACCACACACATGTATACCACTCACACACACTAACACTAACATACAGCCATGGTGTTGGTACCACAAAACTTTACAGATATACAACTTACAAAGGCCTTTATACAAGAGTATCTAAACTTGAGAAAACAGACCATCTCTGGATAGGATCGGTTCACAGGTAACGGGCTCTAAATTGGAAGTTTGCAGTAGGAAAAGACATTCTTGTTGACTTGAGAATAAAAGAGTGAATCCCTGGTTTCAGCCACGCGTGCTGTGACAGAAATCCCACCAGAGTGCATCAGCCCTGTAGGATCAGCATGATGTGTGAATGCAGCATCGTGGTGTGCACCAGTGCTGCATTCGTACATCACGACAACAAAGAGCGTAATGCACTGAATACCTGAGAGGGTTAAATGCCTGACGGAGTAGCCCTGACAGCTCCTTGACACGCCCCCTGGTATTGGGATTCCTGCAGCATTCCCCAGAAGTGCTCCCCTGTGCTGTGCCCATCTATAACCCTGCAGGCAGCACCCCACCTTTGTCTGCGTGTAGCCGAGGTACAGATGACGGGTGTCCATGACGAGGTGGTTAAGTGGCAGGGTGGTTTATACACCCCAGGTACCCCCCCCCCCCCCGACACACAGACACATGAGGAGACTAACTAACACACCTGCAGCCCTGCTACAACAGCCTGCTGCATCAAGGCTTCAGGCTGCTTTGTGGTCATGATGCACCAATGCAGGGCCGTGTAACCTGCCATTGCTACATCAGTGCATCATGATGATTTGCTAAAATTAAAATATAGGGAGTGTACATACGCTTTACGGCTAGAATGATGCATTCTTACAGCATGGTTTGATGCATCTTGCCTGCTTACTATGCTGCCCTTAAAGGGCTAAGTGTAACAGGTAGGCACCTTTTGTGTCAGAAAGTGTCCTTTGTCCTGAGTTAGAGAATATGAATCGGGGAGGTACAAAGCACATAAAGCAGTGCCAGACTGCGAGGCTGATTTGTGACAAACTCAGTCAGGAGCTACTTCAGGTTATTTCAGACTGTCACATGGGTGGGGGAGAATGTGGAGGAGTTACAAAGGTAGCAACATGAATTAGTACCTTTCTACATGGTGGGAGAGGGGCCCAATTCAAACACACCTTTAACAATTTGTCTCCTCTCAAGCCAAAGCTTTCTCAGCGCAGTGCTGTTTTGGAGCAGAGGCCTATTAGTGGAGCGCAATTATTTCAGCACGGTAGATGTGTTCTCATTAGCAGACTGGGTCTATGTCTATCCATCTCCCTGTGGCCTACATTTAGTGAAACAAGAGAAAATAACCTCCTGGCCATTACATGTATATGGTGGCAGTAATGTGGATGCTCACTCTGAACTCCATCCGATAAAGACCTAGTTCTGCGGTACATGTTTGTAATCGATACTCGGTACAGTCAGGTTACAAAGCTAATTGTGTGTTAGACAAAGGCCCCATGTACCTGTACTTACAGCATGCCTTACACCCCCCCCACACACACACCTGGAGGCACTACAGGTGTCAGGGACTAGCAGCAGAACCAACACGTACAGCTCAGTTCTATCTCAGAATCCTACACAGCCAACTGGGAGAGGGCCCTTAAGACATGATACAGTAGGAAGTATTCATGGATAGGGGAAAAAGATGGCAGCTTACATGGGACTACCCACTAGTTCCCTATACAGTACCTCTGTGGGTGGGACAGGGATAACTCTTAGTTAGCTGCCACCCTGGGGAGACAAGATGGCAGCTTACATGGGACTACACACTAGTTCCCTATACGGTACCTCTGTGGGTGGGACAGGGATAACCCTTAGTTAGCTGCCACCCTGGGGGGACAAGATGGTGGCTTACATGGGACTACACACTAGTTCCCTATACGGTACCTCTGTGGGTGGGACAGGGATAACCTGCAGTTAGCTGCCACCCTGGGGGGACAAGATGGCAGCTTACATGGGACTACACACTAGTTCCCTATACAGTACCTCTGTGGGTGGGACAGGGATAACCCTTAGTTAGCTGCCACCCTGGGGGGACAAGATGGTGGCTTACATGGGACTACCCACTAGTTCCCTATACAGTACCTCTGTGGGTGGGACAGGGATAACCTGCAGTTAGCTGCCACCCTGGGGGGACAAGATGGCGGCTTACATGGGACAACACACTAGTTCCCTATACAGTACCTCTGTGGGTGGGACAGGGATAACCCTTAGTTAGCTGCCACCCTGGGGGGACAAGATGGCGGCTTACATGGGACTACCCACTAGTTCCCTATACAGTACCTCTGTGGGTGGGACAGGGATAACCCTTAGTTAGCTGCCACCTTAGAAGACCAGGGCCCCATCCTACAGAGTGCCCAGTTACTGCCTGCCTGTGTGGTTAGACATTGTACAGTTACAGTAACTTGTCATGTGCTGCTTTATGGAGCAGGTCTGGTGTTACATGTACCCCTCCTCACCGTAACAAGGACCGCTAACCCTCTAGTGCTCTCTGCCCTTAGGTAGCCAACATGCAGCCATGTGGCACCGGGGTGTAAGATGTGAGCGCTGCATTCATACATCATGCTGACCCTACAGAGTTGATACACTCCTGAAGCTTTGACAAGGTGCACCGATGCAGCGCTGGCGAGTTACTCACCTTAAAGGGTAACAGCTTCCATGTGTGTGACAATCCCCCCACCAGAGGGGGTAGCAGGATACCCGGTGCTGCTTCTGTGCTCGGTGTCTACATTACACATAAACACACAGCACACACACCAGTTACAAGCTTACACAGTTTAGGTTTACAAACCTATCAAGTCTCAGCTGGTTTCTACATGTCAGTAGGATTCTAGTTTGGCTTTTGTTACTTCAGGAATGAACAGTGAATTCTGTAGTCACACTCAACTTTGGAGCTACTGGCATATCTCAATGTTCAAACATTTGTGTTACCATCCCTGGAAAGATTTTCCTTCGTATGTGACTAGTTTTTAACACATTATCATAAGGTGTCTTTCATATATGTACCGGGTTCCAGCGTGCCCCCCGGTATGAACAGAGTCCATACCCCAGTCCCAATGTCTGCATGAGCTGGTTGAGTCAGACCCGGTCAGGGAGACTACCGGCACCCAGTACAGGGACACGCTTGTCCTGATAGAACTCTGTACTGTTCTGCCCCCCCTGTTTTATTCATTGGACAACAATTTGATAGGTAACCCGACCCCACCACAACCATGCTACAGCACTGGGGGCATGGCCTGTTTTCTAGTTTTCTTCCTCATGTTTTATAGGTGCACCCTAGGGTGGATTTCTTGAATATGTTTCAATTTGTCCAAAGTCCATGTGTGACTGGGAGCCCAGAGGCTGCCCCCAGCCCGCTGCTGTAAACAGGTTCTCAGAATAACCCTACCTTTATCTGTTAACACTCAGGGGTAGGGCAGAAGGGGAGAACAGAAAGGGGTCTGGGGGTTAAGTGACATTTCACAAGTATAACTCGTGGTAACCCTGCAGCATATTGTGTATAGGAGCACAATGTCACCCTGCTTAGATCCTTAGCTAGTAACTCCGATTTTAGTCAATGTTCTATCAGAAATGAAACATTAATTACAAAAGGAATTCCACAGGTAATTCCTACCAAAGTAGATATCTAATTCCTGTGTGGTACCTTTCTGTTTCATATTATGGCATGGGAGGGCTGGTACATTGTGTACACTAAAGGTCTACCTAAGTGGTGACTCTTGCTGGTGTTGTACTGCTCAGCCATGGGGTGTATAGGGTAGAGTTGCCGTCAATGCTAGGGTAGGGGGAGACGGGAGGTAAAGGACCTCCATGTGTAGTGTGACAATATGAGTACTGAGAGTTATAGACCTTACCTCCACCCCTGACGACCTTCTCTGACCCCTGTAATGTGGGTTCATCCCAGTGTTGGCACATGTCTATTTATAATGTACTGAGCTTAGAAATTTACTTCAGATTTGGCATAGCCTATAAACGGCGTTGTGAGCCTGTCTTACACTAGGATGGCTTTTAAAATGTATCCTCGTACTTCGTACATGAACCAAGTAGTAGTTAAAACCCCTTATAAGGATGGCCTTTTGGCAAGGCTAATTTGCTCCTTTATATGATAACTGTTCCTTATAACCAATACTAAATATATAGAGAATGGTCAATTTTGGCAATGGAATCGTGTTTCTTATAATAGGAAGTTTGCTCCATCAATATCAGTCCTCCTTATAAGGAGATGTGTACTAGTTCCAGTAAGTGACGGCGTGCATGCACCCTGTGCAGCCTCCTTGTATGTGAGTACCGTGCTAGACTCTAAGACCGGGAAAAACAAGCCATGTACACACCGACTAGGAATGGTAACATGTAGAACCCCCAGCCCCACCAGCATCCTCCTAACACGTGTATCATTTCCACGTCCCCGCATCCCCCCAGCTATATATATACCGTAATGTACAAACAACTTAACTCCCCCAATATGCTCTATATACCCCTCCCACCCAAACCCTAGAACCCCCGTCCTGTATAGGGGTGGGGGGGACATAACAAGTGTGTCTGTCTGCACGGCCTAATTCTCCCCCTCTATAGGGTACACACATTATAATGTGAAGGCAGGTCGGGGTGCAAGGTTAGCCTGCTTCTTAGAAACAGCCTTAACGCCAATCTAACTCTGACTGCTGTTCAAGTCACAGTTACAAGCATCATGTTAACTACAGTTGGGGCTGGGTGGAAGTTTGTACACAAGTTGGGGTTGGACATTGGATAAAGGTTGATACCTGTGATGCCCCACTGTCCAGCCCCACTATACTATAGCACGTCCAGGACAGACGCCCAAGGTCACTGCGTCATTGCCCCTCACCTGTTGGTGTGCAATGTGTCTTTCCTACAAAAGACATGTAAAACATGGAGCAAACGGTCACGTCGTTATCCTTATTTACAATCAATGCCCTTTAGGGGCATAACTGTTGACCTCCCTTGTGCATACTAAACATGGGGATGACCCTCCCCAATGACGTCATGACGTAGCACTAAGCGTGCAGTGGCCATGACGACCTGTCAGTCACGTCACGCTGCTGCCATGGTAACAGGTAGTCAGGGAGATGCTAACTAACTATAGACCTTTTAGTCATGACGACAACTCAATAGTTGAATGATGTATATTCAGAGGGTCAAAACAGCTCTGCCCATTGCAGTGCAAGGTTTGGCAATGACCCTAGTTGTAAGTGGTACCTGTGCGGAACGCTCTCTTCATGTTTGTACAGATGGCCGTAAAGGCCCAGCATGCCTCATTCACCTCCCACTGTTACTGGAATTGTGTCGCCGGTTGCAGGTTGTGTACGTCCTACATGTAGTAAGTGTGGGATGAGCGTGTGATGGTGTAGATGTGTGAAATTAGCATCTATTAGTGTCGGCTACACACGGCAGTAGGACTACCATCAGCTGTAATTCCTGCCTTGTCAGCAGGACCTGCACAATACATTGCTACTCAACACGGCATATTACCATATTGTCAGTCAGCACGTAAAGACTGCATGAATGCATCATGCATTGGCCGCCATGATGCATTTATGCAACCATGGCGAGTAACTCACCAAGGCTGCATTTAAGCATCATACAAAGACATACCCAAAGGGTAGGCATGATGCACCACTGGCGAGTTACTCACCAACAAATGTCATCTTTTAGCGACATGCTGACCTTAAAGGGTAAAGATGACCCACATTGTCGGCAGGTAAAGGCTGCAGCTATTAGGTACTAAGGTACACTCACTATCTACATGCAGTAGGATGGGGGGGGGGGAGATAAAGAGAGGCCATTACAGATATTGTGTGGTGTTTACCTTGGCTGTCTGTGTCGTTATATAGACGGGGGAGGTAGGGTAGAGTCAGCAGGACCCAGTCTACCACACACTAACCCTCTAAGGGCCGCACAGTGTCTTAATGCTGCATGCCCTGACCCTACTGACACCAACAGGGCATGGTGCATTAAAGCACTAGGCGGCCCTTAAAGGGTTAGCTATGGACCTGGTAGATGCACCCTGTAAGGGCTGACGGAGGGACCCGTACTGTGAGAATGGTGGTCAGCAAATTGTCAGAGATCAGAGAAGCTGTCAGCCCCTCAATATGAACTGTATGATATGGGTGGAGCCAGCTACTAATGGTTGTCATGGCAACACTCAGGGTCAGTGGCAATAGCTATATCTAGTGTTACTATGACGTGAAGGGGATCGGATCTATGATAGTTGGACAAGTCACCGAGTAGAAGTAGGCCAATCCCATGGCACCTTGGTTCCCTTTGTATTCGGCCACATAAGGTTCCTACACCAGAATAGAATTCCAACACTTCCCTCTTTCTACAGTTACCAATCTTGGATTGTTACCCATGAGCCATTGGATGTATATTGCAACCACTTTCATATTTAACCTTAATAGAATAACCCTATCTTTATCTGTTAACACTCAGGGGTAGGGCAGAAGGGCAGAACATGCACAGGAAGGAGTATTGAGGCTAATTGATTTTTTCACCAGTATTTATAACTTGTGGTAGCCTTGGAGCGAACTGTGTATAAGACACACTGTTAGAAAATGTGTTAAATCTGCAAAGCTAAGACCTGAGAATTTTGGAACAATGAACCTTTCATACTGTAAAGAGTTGCGGAAAAGTCAAACCCCACGGGGAATCAAACCCGGCCGCTCCGCTCAAAGTAGAGAATGCTGACCACTACACCATGGGACCGATACTTCTCTCATGCTTCCCTACGGTACTTGAGCTAACCGAGGCGGCAGTGCTCTCTCCAGGCACTCAGATAGCAGCAACACCCATAACTTTGACAAAACTTATACGCCTCAAAGAGGGTCTGAAAATTGCTAATCTATAAATAGTCACACTCATCTGGAGGGGAACTGCTCTGTGGACTCAGTTTAGGAGTTGAGGACTTTTACAGGGGCTGCACTATAGACTCAGGTTAAGAGTATCCGTCTGAGGACAGGAGCTACACTACAGACTCCAGAGTGATATTTAGGCCTCTATACATGCTGAAAGTAATTCATATTTTAGCTCCAGATACACACCTAGGGCTCTAGATGAGATTACAGTAATTTTTATATTAGCTCCAGATACATGGCAAAGCCTTGATATGGGCTGACCTAAGCTTGCCTTCTTAACACATACCTTTTTGAGGGGTGGATAAGTAGTGAGGCTACTCTTGAAATCAGTCCATAGTGTAGCACTGCCCCTTGGACACATATTCTGAAACTAAGCCCATACACTGAAACTCTTAAACTGAGTCCATAGTGTAGGCCCTGTCCTAAGATGGATACTCTTAAACTGAGTCCATAGTGTAGCCCCTGTCCTAAGATGGATACTCTTAAACTGAGTCCATAGTGTAGCCCCTGTCCTAAGATGGATACCCTTAAACTGAGTCCATAGTGTAGGCCCTGTCCTAAGATGGATACTCTTAAACTGAGTCCATAGTGTAGCCCCTGTCCTAAGATGGATACTCTTAAACTGAGTCCATAGTGTAGGCCCTGTCCTAAGATGGATACCCTTAAACTGAGTCCATAGTGTAGGCCCTGTCCTAAGATGGATACTCTTAAACTGAGTCCATAGTGTAGCCCCTGTCCTAAGATGGATACTCTTAAACTGAGTCCATAGTGTAGCCCCTGTCCTAAGATGGATACCCTTAAACTGAGTCCATAGTGTAGGCCCTGTCCTAAGATGGATACTCTTAAACTGAGTCCATAGTGTAGGCCCTGTCCTAAGATGGATACTCTTAAACTGAGTCCATAGTGTAGCCCCTGTCCTAAGATGGATACCCTTAAACTGAGTCCATAGTGTAGCCCCTGTCCTAAGATGGATACTCTTAAACTGAGTCCATAGTGTAGCCCCTGTCCTAAGATGGATACCCTGAAACTGATACCATGGTGTAGCCCCTATCCTCAAACTAAAACTCTTAAACTGAGTCCATACTGGATGTCGGAGAAGGACGCACTCTAGAACCATGGTTCCGTGCACGTGGGAGAAGGACGCACTCTAGAACAATGGTTCCGCGGACGTCGGAGAAGGACGCACTCTAGAACCATGGTTCCGTGCACGTGGGAGAAGGACGCATTCTAGAACCATGGTTCCGCGCACGTCGGAGAAGGACGCACTCTAGAACCATGGTTCCGCGGACGTCGGAGAAGGACGCACTCTAGAACAATGGTTCCGCGGACGTCGGAGAAGGACGCACTCTAGAACAATGGTTCCGTGCACGAGGGAGAAGGACGCACTCTAGAACCATGGTTCCGCGGACGTGGGAGAAGGACGCACTCTAGAACCATGGTTCTGCGGACATCCGAGAAGGACGCACTCTAGAACCATGGTTCCGCAGACATCCGAGAAGGACGCACTCTAGAACCATGGTTTTGGGGACATCGGAGAAGGACGCACTTTAGAACCATGCTTCTGTAGCCCCTATCCTCAGACAGATGCTAAATGTAAAAGGAGTGATTATATTATGGGCTTGGTTTCAAACTATATTTCAGAGGGGTAGTGCTATACTTTGGACTCATTTTAAGAGCAGCCCTGGCTATTCTTGTCCAACCCTCACAGCATTAGTGTACAGGTCCAGCTCATGTCAGAATTGCTGTCAGCCCATAGCAAGACTAGGCGGTGTGTCTGGAGCCTATTTATGAATTACCTTTAGCCTATATCAAAGTATGCATGTACAAGGCTACTCCTGGCGCATACCCTTATCAGACGCACACAAATAGCTGGTTTTTACAAGTCAAGCCCCCCGTGAATGTCCTAATCCGACCCTGATGAAAAGCAAGTGTGTGCAAGTCTACCCCCGGTGGATTCCCTCATCCCACCCTCACAAAAAGTAAGGCCTTACAAGTCTATCCCCAGCAGTCACCCTTATCTGACTTGCACAAACAGCTAGAACACTGGGAGCACTGCTTTCACAGTGAGCCAGTAACCATATCTCTATGGTTGTATTACTGTTGTTTTACCTGGTTCAAGTCGGTGGCTCCGGGAGGTTAGCTGGTGAGGTAACACTGGGTCGTGGATGTTGGTCGAGTGTGTCTGCGGGGCCATAGATGTGGAGGAGCGGTCGGTGACGCAGCACATGGTATACTCCTGTTGGTAGCGATGGCTGTTGGAGGAGAGCAGAATTAAAAAGTTAAAAGTGATGACTGGTACATGTCTGTAAAGAGGTTGCTTAGGTTTCATAATGTAAAATAGAACTTGCCTATGTTAACGGGCCTTGAACAAAGAGCTTCATGCTTGAACCTAGTGATCACTATGATATTATATTGTAAATAAAAGCTATTCAATATCAAAGTTTTGTCGTTCTGGATATCTCTTTTGTAGATTTTATATGAATTATAACTTTTAGAGCATTCAAAAAATGTAACATGGTTTTTAGCATTTGTCACCACAAAACAACATAAGTAGGCAACAATACAATGTCTCGTTACTGTATTTGTGGCTGGCTCCTGCTTTGTTGACTCCTTCACACGGTGAGGCTGCCTTACCGCCCGTATCATTGTGAGGTCAGCTGGTGAGGTAACACTGGGACGTGGACGTCGGGCGAGTGTGTCTGCGGGGCCATAGATGTGGAGGAGCGGTCGGTGACGCAGCACCATCAGAGACATGGAATACTCGTGTTGGTAGCGGTGGCTGTTGGAGGAGAGATGAATTAAAAGTTACAAGTGATGACTGGTACATGTCTGTAAAGAGGTTGCTTAGGTTTCATTATGTCAAATAGAACTCGCCTATATTGACGGGCCTTGAACAATGAGAAGAACTTCGTCCCCGAACCTAGTGACTTTGATGATGACTGTAACATTATATTGTAAATAAAAGTCAATTCAGTATAAAGGTTTTGTTGTTCTGGTCATGTCTTTTATATATCTTAGATGAATTACAACTTTTATAGCACTCAAAGAAATGTAATATGGTTTTAAGGATTTGTCACCACAAGAACACATGAGAAGGCAACAATACAATGTCTCGTTACTATATATTTGTGGCTGGCTCCTACTTTGTTGACTCCTTCAAACGGTGAGGCTGCCTTACCGCCCGTATCCCTATTTCCCTACTATCGCCTCCTGCTGCTACCTGTAGCACTCATACAGAGAAATGGTTTATAATATCACATATTTAGACAATTTATAGGTTGGGTGTTCAAATCAGATCCTATATAAAAATTACAGTCAGCTTAAATCAAGGCTTGATGGTGTGTTTCGGTTCTACATAAGGATTACTTTTAGCCCATATCAAGGCTTGGTGATGAGTCTGGATGCTATATAAAAATTACTGTCAGCATACAATAAGGCTTGTCAGTGTTTCTAGAGCTTATAAAAGAATAATTGTCAGCTTATGTTAAGGTTCAGAGGCGTATCTGGTGCTTATTCTTATCCGACCCACACCAAAAGCGTGTGCAAGTCTATGTGGGAGTAACCACATCTCTATGGTCAGCACTTATTACTGTTACTGTGTGTTTTACCTGGTTCAAGTTGGTGGCTCCGGGAGGTCAGCTGGTGAGGTAACACTGGGATGTGGACGCTGGTCGAGTGTGTCTGGAGGGCCGTAGATGTGGAGGAGCCACACATGGTATACTCGTGTTGGTAGCGGTGGCTGTTGGAGGAGAGCAGAATTAAAAGTTACACATGATGACTGGTACATGTCTGTAAAGAAGTTGTATAGGTTTAATAGTGTAAAATAGAACTTGCCCATATTGACAGGCCTTGAACAATGAGAAGAACCCCGTGTCTGAACCTAGTGACTTTGATAATGACTGTAATATCGTATTGTAAATAAAAGCCAATAGAATATCTGGTTTTATCTTTTACATGTTTCATATGAATTATGACTGTTATAGCCGGCAGATGGCGTTAGGGAGCAGCACTAGTTCTCTGCAGTGCCATCAGGGAGAACTACTACAGGAAACAGCTGTGTTACTGCTGCATCTTAAAACCACCTACTTTTATGCCATGTCTGTGTTCTATTCTCTAATATCGCATGATCCATAGCTGTCAAATGGTACCAAGGTGGTACATTGTAATTAAAGTGTTTACCCAGGCAGGGAACTTGAGGATGTACATGCTGTCCCGCTCAAGAGAGAAACCTCCCCTCTGAGATTACAGTTGTAGCAGTGTACAAGACACACAAACAATTAAACACACTCACCTGCTGTTGCATCCTGCACTTGTACAGCAGTGTCTAACCGCATGTGCCACAGTTCATCTCTGTTACTCTGCAACATAAAAACCTTCACATAGTCTTTAATGTAGTCTTTATTTCATTAATCATTTTTTATGATCTGGACTGAGGCTTAAAAAAAAAAAGGTGTGTTCCGGTATCCCGACCGACCCTCTGATTTTGGGGCCAACCCTAATTTTTGTTAGACATTTTTTTATTTTTTAGAAAGATTTATGACATTTTACCACTAAAATTCCCCTTATTTGTAGGCCTGAGGAGGCCTAAAAAAAAAAGGTGTGTTCCGGTATCCCAACCAACCCTCTGATTTTGGGGCCAACCCTGATTTTTGTTAGACATTTTTTTATTTTTTAGAAAGATTTATGACATTTTACCACTAAAATTCGCCTTTTTTGTAGGCCTGAGGAGGCCTAAAAAAAAGGTGTGTTCCGGTATCCCAACCAACCCTCTGATTTTGGGGCCGACCCTAAATTTTTTTTGACATTTTTTTAATTTTTAGAAAGATTTATGACATTTTTCCCACTAAAATTCACTTTTTTTTAGGCCTGAGGAAGCCTAAAAAAAAGAGGGTGTGTTTTGGTATCCCAACCAACCCTCTGATTTTGGGGCCAACCCTAATTTTTGTTAGACATTTTTTTAATTTTGAGCAAGATTTATGACATTTTACCACTAAAATTCACCTTTTTTTTAGGCCTGAGGAGGCCTAAAAGAAAAGTGTTCCTGTATCCTGACGAACCCTCTGATTTTGGGGCCGACCCTACAAAATTTTTGACATTTTTTTTTTATTTTTAGAAAGATTTATTACATTTTCCCCACTAAAATTCACTTTTTTTAGGCCTGAGGAGGCCTAAAAAAAAAGGTATGTTCCGGTATCCAGACCAACCCTCTGACCAACCCTTTAGACATTTTTTTTAATTTTGGAAAGATTTATGACATTTTTACCACTAATCACAATAGGTCAGAATATGCCCCTAGCCTAGTGGTGGATTGTGGAACTAAATCTAAGAAGATGTGGCACATTGTACATGTCTGGGTGTTGACATGGCCCCTAGCCTGTCCTACCACTCCTCCCAGTACCATTCCATGTACCACAGCCCCTAGTGGTGGTTTGTAGAACTAAATCTAAGGTGGCAATGAAAAAAAGCAACAACTAAAAGCTTCTCTAGTCCATGCCTGTGTGTTGGGGTGGTGTCTAGCCCCTCCCTCTACTCCTCCCAGCAGCATTCAAGGTACCACAGCCCCTAGTGGTGGTTTCTGGAACTAGATCTATAAATGTTAACAACAACTACAAGCCTCTCTGAACCATGTCTGGGTGTTGGGGTGGTGTCTAGCCCCTCCCTCTACTCCTCCCAGCAGTATTCCAGGTACCACAGCCCCTAGTGGTGGTTTCTGGAACTAGATCTATAAATGTTAACAACAACTACAAGCCTCTCTGAACCATGTCTGGGTGTTGGGTGGTGTCTAGCCCCTTCCCCTACTCCTCCCAGCAGCATTCAAGGTACCACAGCCCCTAGTGGTGGTTTCTGGAACTAGATCTATAAATGTTAACAACAACTACAAGCCTCTCTGAACCATGTCTGGGTGTTGGGTGGTGTCTAGCCCCTCCCTCTACTCCTCCCAGCAGTATTCCAGGTACCACAGCCCCTAGTGGCGGTTTCTGGAACTAGATCTATAAATGTTAACAACAACTACAAGCCTCTCTGAACCATGTCTGGGTGTTGGGGTGGTGTCTAGCCCCTTCCCCTACTCCTCCCAGCAGTATTCCAGGTACCACAGCCCCTAGTGGTGGTTTCTGGAACTAGATCTATAAATGTTAACAACAACTACAAGCCTCTCTGAACCATGTCTGGGTGTTGGGTGGTGTCTAGCCCCTTCCCCTACTCCTCCTAGCAGCATTCAAGGTACCACAGCCCCTAGTGGTGGTTTCTGGAACTAGATCTATAAATGTTAACAACAACTACAAGCCTCTCTGAACCATGTCTGGGTGTTGGGTGGTGTCTAGCCCCTCCCTCTACTCCTCCCAGCAGTATTCCAGGTACCACAGCCCCTAGTGGTGGTTTCTGGAACTAGATCTATAAATGTTAACAACAACTACAAGCCTCTCTGAACCATGTCTGGGTGTTGGGTGGTGTCTAGCCCCTTCCCCTACTCCTCCTAGCAGCATTCAAGGTACCACAGCCCCTAGTGGTGGTTTCTGGAACTAGATCTGTAAATGTTAACAACAACTACAAGCCTCTCTGAACCATGTCTGGGTGTTGGAACAGTGTCTAGCCCCTCCCTCTACTCCTCCCAGCAGTATTCCAGGTACCACAGCCCCTAGTGGTGGTTTCTGGAACTAGATCTGTAAATGTTAACAACAACTACAAGCCTCTCTGAACCATGTCTGGGTGTTGGAACAGTGTCTAGCCCCTCCCTCTACTCCTCCCAGCAGCCAGTTCCCAGTATTTCATTGAGCACTGCCCCTAGTGGTGACCTGTGGAACTACCTTTTTAGTGGGTGGGTCAACTTGCTGCCCATGGTTGGGATGAAAACAACAACTACAAGCCTGTACCATGATTCTAGAAGGTGCCTCCCCTTTCCCTGAGATGTAAATGTCCAAGTGACAAGCTTCACCCACCTCACAGAAGTCTGTTGATACTGCAAACACTAGAAACTCTGTCTGCAAGCTTCTGCTCCTCTGTTGGAATCATAACAAGCAGCCATACCCATTGCAACACCAGCCCTACAGGAAGTACATCTCCAAGCAGATGCTACCATTGACTGACTGCTGCAAACATGTGTCTGGAGAGTGGAGTGGTGCTGCCACCTGGATTGTCATCACAGAACCATGCAGTAGCCTTCTGATGGATCCACCAGGCGGCAGCAGGGGTATGAGATAGTATTAGGGCCTCTGAACAGGAGAAAAGCTATAGATTAGCCACACTGCACAGCTAAAGCATGGTGAGGGACTGGCCTGTGTGAGGCACCTGCTCTTAGTGTGGCAATCAGTTCAGGTGGACATGGACACTTGAATAGTTTACACAGCCATGTGACTTAAGAGACCCACACAGGGGAGAAACCTGATAGGTGTTCTGAATGTTGTAAGCAATTTACACAAGAGACACCTGCTGACTCACACAGGGGAGAAACCTGATAGGTGTTCTTAATGCGGTAAGCAATTTACACAAGAGACACCTGCTGACCGACACAGGGGAGAAACCTGATAGGTGTTCTTAATGCGGTAAGCAATTTACACAAGAGACACCTGCTGACCGACACAGGGGAGAAACCTGATGGGTGTTCTTAATGCGGTAAGCAATTTACACAAGAGACACCTGCTGACTCACACAGGGGAGAAACCTGATGGGTGTTCTTAATGCGGTAAGCAATTTACACAAGAGACACCTGCTGACCGACACAGGGGTAGAAACCTGATAGGTGTTCTTAATGCGGTAAGCAATTTACACAAGAGACACCTGCTGACTCACACAGGGGAGAAACCTGATAGGTGTTCTGAATGTGGTAAACAGTTTAGACAGATAAGTAACTTAAAGACACACCGGCATAAAAATTTTCGACCCCTCCTGAGGGGGGGGGGGCATAGAAAATTCTGACCCCTCTTGAGGGGGGGTGTAAAAATTTAAGCCCCTTTTTAGCAAAAAAAAGCCAGCGTGTTACTACAGTTCAAACCGGGGCGGAAATTTTTCGGTGCCTTCGGCGAGAGGGGGTCCGAAACATTCCATGCGCTCTTCAGGATGGGGGGGGGGGGCGTAAAAAAGTTTCGCCCCTCCGCGCGAAATCTCACCATCCTCCCCCCTGTAATTCATAAATGAACAATCCCTATTATACAAGTAATTTTGGATTTTCACACATGAGATACCAAGAAATGTCACACTTCCCTACCCTCAGATACCCGGTTGAATTCAAGTTCTGAAAACCCTTTGATATCGGTTCAATCTCTAAGCTCTTATACATGCCAATACAAGGACCCTATTGCTAAATTACCATGGAGAGATATTGTTTACATTGGCAATATTTCTGTTGTTCTATAAGTATTAGCCAATTCATATTTCCACATTTTCAGCATGAGGTACCAAAAAACGTCACATTTCTCTACTCTCAGATACACGGTTGAATTCAAGTTCTGAAAACCCTTTAATATTGGTTAAATCTCTAAGCCCTTATGCATGTCAATACTAGGTCCCTATTGCTAAATCACCATGGAGAGATAGTGTTGTCATTTGAAATATTTCTGTTGTCTTAATCTATAAGTAATTTCATATTTTTACACATGAGATACCAAAAACCTCAGATTTCCCTACCCTCAGATACTCTTTTGAATTCAAGTTCTGAAAACCCATTGATATCGGTTCAATCGTTAAGCCCTTATACATGCCAATACTAGAGACCTATTGCTAAATTACCATGGAGAGATATTGCTCACATTGGCAATATTTCTGTTGGTCTATAAGTTTTAGCCATGTCATATTTCCACATTTTCAGCATGAGGCACCAAGAAACGTCACACTTCCCTACCCTCAGATACTCTTTTGAATTCAAGTTCTGAAAACCCTTTGATATTGGTTCAATCTCTAAGCTCTTGTACATGCCAATACTAGGGACCCATTACTAAATTACCATGGAGAGATATTGCTCACATTGGCAATATTTCTGTTGGTCTATAAGTATCAGCCATGTCATATTTCCACATTTTCAGCATGAGGCACCAAGTAACGTCACATTTCGCTACTCTCAGATACCCAGTTGAATTAGAGGTCCAAATCCCCTTTGATATTTGTCCAATCTCTAAGCCTTCATCCATGCTAATACAGAGAACCTGTATTGGTAAGATACCATGGAGACTTTAATTGGTTTGTTGTCCTGATACACCAATGCAGGAGAGGCAAGTCATTCACCTTGACTTTATGGTTCGCATCATGCTTGAATGCAGCCCAGCCATATACTTTCCAAATGGAGCGTAGATAGATTTTCTTTATTCACATGAGTGGGGCAGCATTTATAAATATCAGCATGCCAGAGGAGGTCGGCCCCCACAGCAATTACCAAGAGATTTACACAGCAGGACCTCCCCTACCTCTAGCATGATGAACAATGGTTCCGAGCTCTCAGGACCCAACGACCAAGAATTTGAACTGGTATCCCCGAGTCTTGACAAGCATGTCTATGGCCATGTTCTTGTCAAACATTTTTGACCTCGTCTGAAGCATGTACAGCCATTGATGGCTGATATTTGTGGTTGGTTTATATCTTAGGATTCGGAGCGCTCTCGGCCTGAATACCGAAAACTCTAATTGCTCCAGTGTAAAAAAACGTTATTAGATCACTTACAGGAGATAAAGGACAAGACAAGCAGGAGCTGGACTTGGGCCTGTAGAATACACAAATGGCCTATTTATTATGAAAGAAAAAGAAAAAATATTGCTGCCTGCAGCCAGTCGGGCCAGGCTCTGAGCAATGGCTGACCGGGCTTGCCACCGGCACCCTGGGAGACAATGGTGCCCCCTGGTGTATAAACTAATAACCAACACAATATGATTGAGTACTAAGGGAGTGTTCTTTTTTTAACAACAGGGGGGTGGTGGATTTGGGGGGGGGGGGTAAAAAATTTGGACCCCCTTGACCGGGGGGGGGGGGGGGGAAATTTGACATGTACGAGCGCGCCTTTGGTGAGGGTGGGACAAGGTGTACTCCAGGGGCTTGACTTGTACGAGCACGCCTTTTGGTGAGGGCGGGATAAGGATATATGCCGGGCTTGACTTGTACGAGCACGGCTTTTGGTGAGGGCGGGATAAGGATATATGCCGGGCTTGACTTGTACAAGCACGCCTTTGGTGAGGGCGGGATAAGGATATATGCCGGGCTTGACATGAACAAGCACGCCTTTAGTGAGGGTCGGACAAGGTGTACTCCGGGGCTTGACTTGTGCGAGCACGCCTTTGGTGAGGGTCGGACAAGGATATACTCCAGGGCTTGACATGTACGAGCACGCCTTTTGGTGAGGGTCAGATAAGGATATACTCCGGGGGTTGACTTGTACAAGCATGCCTTTGGTGAGGGTCGGATAAGGATATACTCCGGGGCTTGACTTGTATAAGCACGCCTTTGG
>OX381718.1:4851488-4998455 GCA_947462335.1 Harmothoe impar | reverse complement strand
GTGTTTGCAGAAACCAGTAGTATAGTATGTATCGGAACGGGACTATGGTTAACTACTGTTTATTACTCAATCGACATGCAGCCAATCAGAGGCCTCCCTTTTGGCGGGAAATTCAAAAGCAGCCAATGAGAGGCCTCCCTTTTGGCGGGAAATTCAAATAGGTCACGTGACCGGAAGTGACCTACTTCCGGTCACGTGACCTTTGGGCGGGAAATTCAAATAGGTCACGTGACCGGAAGTGACCTACTTAAGAGGGTCACGTGACCACCATGTTGGCGGGAAATTCAAATAGGTCACGTGACTGGAAGTGACCTACTTAAGGGGGTCACGTGACTACTAGGTTGGCGCGAATTTCAAAATAAGTCACTTGAGATTTTTATGGATAAATAAATTTTAAAAAGAAAAAGCAAGCTGAAAGCTTGCTAAAAAATAATTTAAAAATGCGGCTCTTTTTTTAGGAGGGGGAGAGGGGCACTCTGGGGGGCACTCTTTAAGATGCATGGGGGGGGGAGGGGGGGAGGGGGGGAGGGGGGAGGGGAGGGGAAGGGTTTTTAAGAGTGAGACTCGCCTCTCTGCCCTCTCTTTTAGAGGGCAGAGAGGCGAGTCTACTGGTTCGTCTACTTACAATGAAATGTATCATGATGCGTTTATGATGATGTGCATCATGATGTGACTATCTTACATCCCTATAAGAAATAAGCAAGGTCTCTCTCCTATACATAGGCGTACTTACACTGGCTATTTGTAAACTAATGAATGCGACTTCCTCGTTAAAATTAGTATCTACAACTCTTTCAATCTTAAGGCTTTTGGTTTAGTTTATTCTTTTGTTCAATTTTGGTCCCACCTCAAAAGAGGAATAGGACCTCTGCAACAATTGTCGCTTGCTCATCAGAGCCGGGGTGTAGAAGGCCCCTGCCCTGTCGGGTACGTTCTAATGAGATAGATCTCACTCTGGTACGTTTTGGTTGGTTTGGAGCTCTCGGTCGACTGTCTTATGCACCCGAAAAAACCAGACTTTCGGTGTCTCATGATAAAACTGGCGCGTTATACTAAGTGCTGGATTACTTTCTCATTTTTTTATTGTTCTATCCGATGCTTATTTAATTTTTGCACTGATAAAAACGGTTAGCTTGTACAAACAAGTGGTCTATTTAAGCGTTAAGTGTAGAAAATGAACAGAACAGTGCACAGAAAATAGAGCTACCGACTACATTTCGCCCAGTCACTCAGCGGAGAACAAAAGAACTACTGACGTAGTGTACCCGCTATTCCGACAGTTGGCGCCACCGTTCGAATCTTTATACTTTTCCCGCGTGCGACATGAAGCCCTGGGGTGGGTACTGGCTGTTTGGTTGTAGGTACCGAAACATAAAAAACTACAGCCAGTCCATGCCATGGTGAGACGGCTCTCTTATTCCCCCTTGAGTAGCGTCCGTAGGGCCTATGACAAAACTTAGTCCCGTACACTGAGCAGCTTCAGGTCTGAAGGCTCATACAGAAAAATGTGTGGGTGTGTGGGTGTGTGGGTGTGTGGGTGTGTGGGTGTGTGGGTTGCTTTACGCCTTAGTTAACAGCTATGGTCATTTCAAGGGCGGTGATGGTGATCGAATCTATGGCCCTTTTACCGAGACAAGGGTTCTTTTACATCCCACACTACATAGGGGTGTGTGGGTGTGTGGGTCTGTGTGTGTCTGTTCGGTCTGTGTGTGCACGCGTCTTGCACTCCGGAACATGTTCAGACACGTTCGAACCTGCTCGGACGTGCCTGGACAGGTCTCACACGCCGACCGTGTCTGAACATGTTTTCACCTTATAGCTGCTGCCGATGCTGCTACCGCTGCTGCCGATGCTGCTGATGTTAGTAGTCGCGTCGACAAAGAATCGTCATTTGTCACACTTAAGCCTCCAGTTGAATGCGCGACGGGTAGTAAGGCTACCAACGCGACGGCCGGATTGCGCTCTTGCTTAAAGGTGCACCTCAACTCAGTGCGCCTTTAACACCCGTCCCAAATAGGTAAAGTTCCTGACGCAGCACGACACCTCTCACCAGTAGCCAATCAGCGCGCCGAACGCCGGACACACCTCCACCGTGTGAGCCTCTAAGTAGGTCACACGAACCATACTAAGATGCCGAGAGGACCAATTGGTTCGTCGCGACGGCTGCGAGTGATTGCGCGCCGTCTAAATTCACTGCCTTGATTGGTAGAGGGGGGGGCTGATTACCCCTCGTCGGATGAATTGCGGCGGAACCATAATCAATTTTTCGCTGTTTTAGATAAAAAGAGATCCAGAGCTATCCGCTCGTCCAAGAATTATTTTTCTATCAGCCCGGGATCACCCCCAAATTAAGGCCTAAAGTCCAAAAACCCAAAATTTCTTTTCTACGGGATTTCAAGGTTGAAGCGTTTTTTGTGACCCCAAGGAGCAGCTCACGGGTTCGAACCCTGTAAACGCCTTGACGCGCTTTCGTGGCCTTAGGCGACGTGGCTAGACGTCTTGACTAAAACTTAGTGAGGGTTCGAACCCGGAACGTCCATATTAGCCGCCTAATTTCTACTAGCCCCGAAAACGAGAGTATCACATCTATATAGGTCACCCATGTTAGCCTTGGTTTAAGTGCGTGCAGAACCGTGTATTGTGCATTTATGCAGCATACAGATATGGAGACATGCTGCTACAGTGTCAAATTGATCGACATTGTATGTAACTGGACATGAAGAAGGATATTTTTACTTAGTTTTCTAAAAAGAGGGTAGTTCTCGGTACTCCTCCAGCAGCCGTGGTAGGGGAGTCGGCCAGGTACTTAACCCTATTTATAGGGGCGCTAAGGTAGGGAGTTTGATAAATTTTTGAAAAATGAGTTAAAAAATACATATTGGTTCCATTAGTATAGATCCCTATGAGAGCTTTTCAGATCTGCCTAGATCCAGAAATATCATGGTGAATGCATCTGAACATATTTCCCATTTCTGTGATCTAGGCAGGAGAGGGGCACCTTCACAGCAGTTAGGGGTTCTGTAGCTCTGGCCCTAGGCACCCTTCTAACTCAGACAGAACAGGTTTACTTAAAATGTCTAGGGACATTGTTGGGCAGAGGCACATACATCTGGATTTCACATACGTCTTCAAGAACACAATTACCAACATCCCCATGGTAACAAGTTTTAACAACTCATATTTATTTATTACATTTTGACATGAAGAATGTCACCATAATATTGTAGGCTACAGAAAACAGAGACTCTTATCTTTCTCCACTAATGACTCCATTCATGTTGACTGCCATGATATTGTGATTAAAATGAGGGGTTTGTGTTTTTTTATAGCTCAAGAAATGAGGTCAGGGGGGCTATTTTTATGCAATGCACCAGTGGGGGTGCTATTAGGAAGGGTGCATATTTGATCACAGAAACGGGCAGACTACAGCGGCAGCGGCAGCGCTATTTTGAACTCTCTAGAGGCTAAGGGTTTGAGATGAACGTGTCCCATGTCGCATGTCGATTTTTAAGAAATGACCATGTCACATGACACTAAGTGAAAAAGGCGTTGTCACTAGTGTCACTAAGGGGGAAAATGTAGGGGCACCGTAATTGATACAATCGGACTCTTGGGACCATAGACTACTAGGAATTTTTTTTTTAAATTTGACCACCCGCAAGGCCGGAATTTGAAGGAAGAGTTGAGGCGCCTACTTATACAGTAATTGAGAATTTTTTATTCATGTCACATGTCGATTTTTAAGAATGGTCTAATGACACAGATAGCGCTAAACCTAAAGACCTACCCCCCGCCCCCTTAGTCTTTCTATACAATCCGGGACTTGCCGGCGAGGCCGACAAAGGGCTGACCTAATGAGCTCACAGCTGGACTAGATACCCAATGTTTTGGATTGGAGAAATCAGCAGAGCAATAAAAGCGTGGTGAGGCTGGTGTTATTTTCAAGGGTGGCCCCTGTGAGTTGTAAAATTGGTGCTAAATGTGGTAACCAGGAGGATGCTAAGTTTATTGATATTGTCCGTTAATGATACTTAAGGTGGGTGTTGTCTAAAGTTTTAATTGATATTGTCAGGTGACAGGCCCCGCACGCCGCCCGCATAACGGCCGCCGGCAGCAGGCGCTACTGCTGCCGCCGGCCCGCATAGGCGGCGCTCCAGTCGGCACTCCCGTCGCCGCCAGGCGACGCTCATCCCGCACATTGTTTCCCACTGTTAGCTAGGGGGACCATTGTTCCCACAGACCAGCATAAGGGTCACCTCCCTTGATGTACACTAACAGGGGTATTCAGACTATGGAGGGGTATTGTGTGACTGTCTCCTTGACAGTTACAAGCCCTCTAACATAGTCTAGACCAAGCTGAGGGCTGGGCCCCTTATAAACCCCAGCCTCCCAGCTACCATCATCACTTCACCCTAGGACAGCACTGAGCAAGGAGCTCCCTCCACTGACTGAGAACAAGGCTATAGGCTATGCCCTACTATGCCCAACTATCAGACAGTGTGCAGGACCCCTTGACTCTAGGGCATACTTACTAGTCCTATACTATTGTGTGGATAGGTGTAACTGAGTGGAACCTACATTGTACTTACTGTACTGTTGCTGTCAACTTGTAATAAATACCAACTGTACTACAAGACCTCAAGACTTACTCAGCTCATATATTAAAGGGATCTCCCAACTAAGGGGATTCCTTGTATGACAAAGTGGTGGAGAACTCTCAACAAGATCCCACAAGGTGGCAGCACAGACACCTCCACAGCCAAGGACCAGTAACACCCACCACACCTTCACACTCACCACAGTTGCAGGAAAAGACTCACCAGACCGTCACGGGTGTCACCAGACCGTCACGGACATCTCCAGACCGTCACGGACGTCTCCAGACCGTCACGGGCGTCTCCAGACCGTCACGGACGCCATCAGACCGTCAATGACGTCACCAGACCGTCAATGACGTCACCAGACCGTCAATGACGTCACCAGACCGTCAATGACGTCACCAGACCGTCAATGACGTCACCAGACCGTCAATGACGTCACCAGACCGTCACAGAAGTCTAGAACACCTACAACAAGTCTGCATTACCCTAGCAAGTATACAATGTACCTACTAGTACTATATTATTAGTATACCACAAGCATGGAGAAACAAATAGAAGAGGCCATGCAGCAACAGCTGAAACAGCTGACAGAGGCTATGCAGAAACAGGTGGCAGAGACTGTGAAATTACAAGTAGCAGAGGCATTGAAGACCATTCTACCTCATGCTACACCCCAACCCAGTGCACCAGACATAGAAGCTGCACTCATAAGTGTAACCACAACACTTAAGTCTCTACAGGAGGGACAAGTAGCAGAAAGGCTAGCAAGAGAAAAATCTGTCAAAGCATTGGATGAGAAGATAGAAAGGGAGAAAGAGGAAACACATAATGACATTCTGAAACCAGATAAATTCTCACAACCCTCCCAAAATCAATCCGCCAGGAGACATTGCACAGACTATGAGCAATACATTGACTCCAAATATGGGAAACATCCCTCATATAGGATTAAATACTTCTCAAACTTCCTAGAAGGAAAGTCAAAGATATGGTTTAAGGCCTACATGACTGCACACCCAGACACAGACTATGACACAATGAAGGAAGCTTTCCTGAAGTATTTCAAAAAGGAAGATGACCGCCTTGATGCAAAGGCATTAAGAGGTCAAAATCCAGATGAATCTGTCTCAGACTATGCCATGGCCTTACAAAATATGGCCACAGCACACAACAAATCAGAGGAGAGAACAAAGGAAGCCCTTCTACAAGGTCTAAGGGAAGATATCAGTGCAGTTGTCATACACAAAGGAGCCTCAACATGGTCAGAAATCCTTGAAATAGCAGAGGAATATGAGAACCAACAAACAGTCTCCACCAGTAACATTAAAGCGGAAATAAAAGCAGAAATGGACTCAAAACTAGAATCCATGCAGGCTCAACTGAAATCTGTGACACAAATAAACCCTATGCTTGTAAAGAAAACAAAGTCACAGAAATCTGGAAACACCTCAAAGAAGGCCAAATCAGGCCCAAAGCCAGTTCAACTGGATCACTCATCAGAAGATGAGGACCAAAGCCTATTCCTCATGTCAGATGAACATGTGAGGAGGCAAGAACAAAGGGCACTGAAGGACCAAGGTAAACCTAACAACAGCCAACAAAGACACTCTGGTAACAACAGAGGAGGCTACCAAGGTAAAAACTTTGATCCAAACTTCAAAAGAGGCAGAGGAGGATACAGCCAAAATAACAGCCGAGATCACCAAAGCAACAGTCAGGACACCAGCCGTAGAGATAACAGCAGAAGTCGTGACAACAGCAGACACCGTGATAGTAGCAGAAATCGCGACTACAATCGCCGTGATAACAGCAGAGACCGTGATTACCACCGTCGTGACCAGAGCAGAGATCGTGACTACAACAGAGGTCGGGATCAAAACCGTCGTGACTACAGCAATAGTCGTGACAGACAGCATGACTACAACCGCAGTCGTGACAACAGCAGAGGCCGAGACAGCTACAATGGCTACAGATCCAAAACACAAGGCTACAAACCCCAACAGCAGCCCCAACAGCCACCTCAAGCTATCCAGCCTGATGTGCTTCAACAGATCAAGCAGCTACTAGGATCTTCAAACTCGGGAAACTAGAGACCCACAGCGCCGCTGGGCCAGTGCGTTGTGAGCCTCTCCAACCCCCCATCAAGATCCAAGATCAACAACCCCTAGGACAACCAAAGACAATTGCTAGTATAGCAGAGACAATCCCCCAGTTACATACTGGGAAATCAAGCCGACCATCAGTGATCCATATCACACCTCAACAAGATGCATCGCAAAAGGAAATGGGTGAGAGTACCAAAATTTCTGTTGAACTTCTTAAAAATGGCTGTTTAAATGCAAGATTCTATGAACACACTGAAATACCTTGTTTAGTTGACACCGGTGCCACTATCACCTGTGTCAGGGATACTTTTCTTAGGGAAATTCAGAAATCTCGAGATGTAGAAATCAAAAAGAGAAAGTTCAATGTACACTTAGCAGACGGATCCATATGCCATGTTAGACAAGCAGCAGTATTGAAATTCAAAATTCATGGTACCAGATTCGAATTCCCATTCTCAATTATTCCAAATCTCACAAAGCCAGTTGTCCTAGGCACAGATTTCTTAAAAGCAACACGATCACAGATCGAATTCAATGTAGACCCAGAGCTACAAGTCAAGCCAGTCCGAGCTGTTAGGGAGGCTACAATCCTTCCTTTCACAGAACTAGCAGTTCTAGGACAAGTCACATCCCTCAAATGTTTAGAAGGATGTGTAGGCACATTAGACAATTTGCAGAGGAACAACAGAGTTCCATACCTAGTTCAAAAGGGAGTAGTAACACCCTCAGAAATGAACAGGCACCCAATCATACTGCTCAATACAAGCCACCGACCATACAAGGTGAGGAAGGGTGATATAATAGCCCTATTCACAGAGGTAGATCCCTCTGAGTTACATCAACCAGATACTGACATCCCTACTGAGGAACCCACACTACAAGTGCTAGACACTGAAGAGAATTGTAGTGACACAGAGTCAGACTGTGCCTCAGTATATGCAGATCCAGATACAAACCGTGGAGACGACACTGATGATGAATTGGCCACAATTCACAGTGAGGCTCATGACATTATGCCAGACATAAGGGAGAATGTGCCACCCAAATGTGTACTAACAGATATTGGACAAGAGAGACTCCAAAAGTTACTCCACAAGTATCAAGATGTATTTGTAGGTAAAGACAATGACATAGGTACAACCCACCTATATACACATTCAATTCACATCAAACCAGATGCAGTACCATGTCACTACCTACCATACAGGCAGACGCCTGAGAAGCAAGCTAAGATGGGAGAAGTCTGTGAAGACCTAGTCAGACAGGGCATCCTCAGAGAATGTGCAGAGGGACCCTGGGCGTCCAGATCATTTTTAGTACAGAAAGCATCTGGAGGCCAACGTCTAGTCACAGACCTACGCCACGTCAATGCTAATATGATAAACCAAGCTTTATCAACGCCACGTGCAGACGACACACTAGACATGATAGGGTCACTCAAACCTACTGTTTTCAGTAAACTAGATGCGCAACAAGGGTTTTTCCAAATTCCCATAAGAAGGGAGGATCAACACAAAACTGCTTTCATAGCAAATGACAAGAAATATGTCTACCAAAAGATGCCGATGGGTTTGGCTACCGCGCCGGCAGGATTTTGCCATCTAGTAACTCTAATTCTCAACAAACTGAAATACAAATGTGCCCTACCATACCTAGACGACATTCTAGTCCTATCACCAGATGTAGAACGACATTTTTCAGACCTTGAAGATGTCTTCAAAAGCCTGAGAATCGGGAAACTCAAGCTAAAGAAATCAAAATGTGAATACTTCACAGATAGGATAGATTTTCTAGGAATGCGTGTCACACCAGATGGTTTACAACCATCCCCAGAAAAGGTGGAAAGTGTCAAAACTTTTCCCACCCCAAAATCTGTGAAACAAGTCAGATCATTCACAGGACTATGCCAATACTTCAAAAAGTTCATCAAAGACTATGCCAATATTGCTAGGCCACTGTACGACCTACAAACAAACCTAAAGGTTTTCAAATGGAATGAGGATGCAGACAATGCTTTCAAAACATTGAAACATGCACTCTGTACCCATGCACTATTGAGATACCCAGACTATGACAAAGAATTCAGTCTAGCAACAGATGCTTCAAATGTGAGCCTAGGAGCTGTTCTATCACAACGCAGTAGCGAAGGAGTACTGAGACCAGTAGCCTTCGCAGGTAGAACACTGTCCAAGCATGAAAGAAACTACAACACAACAGAAAGAGAGCTACTAGGTGTAGTATATGGGATACTACATTTTAGGCACTACTTAGAAAGTAGACACTTTCAGCTGTACACAGATCATGCAGCTCTAATACCACTGCTCACAAACACAGGTTTGACCCACAGGTGGGCCAGATGGGCACTGGATATCCAACAATTTGCATTCACAATACAACATGTAAAAGGAGATGACAACATTCCTCCAGATGTGATGTCAAGAAGAGAATATCCAGATGCACCACCTATGACCAACCCCCCACCACCTCCAAGAAGGAAAAGGGCAGCCACCAGAACCAAATTCTCTAAAATCCAAACCAAGATACCATTCAACAGAGATGACCCACCAAAATCAATTGACAGACCAAAACCAGTGATCAGAGGTATCTTAAAAGAAACCACCCATTATGTGTTCTGTCATTGTGAAAGGGAATACTGTGAAGAGTATCCAGAAAACTGTTTCACCCCGGTTGAGACCAACAGGATTGCACAGATGGTGAAAGCCACATCTCGTGAACCACCACACAGTGCATCAGAAAGTCAGTTGGAAGAAAAACTGCATAAAATTGCTTCAATCACAAAGGTAGTCAGATTTGCAGAAGAACAGCTGGATATGGAGGAAGAACAGGATAGAGACATTTGTGTTGTCACCACACGTTCAAAAGCAAAACAGTCGGTTGCAGAGGATACAAGGTCTAATGACCACCCTCAGCAATTAGGCCTAAAAGCCAAAAAGAACAAAGTGTCAACCAAATCCTCTTTCCCTACTAAATCCCCCATTTCAACACCCAGCACACCCACAGCCAATTTGCAGAAGCACTCAGACAGAGCAGGTACTGCACAGAAGGCTCACAAAAGCAAATCTGACCCCCATCCCAAAAGAACAAAGGCCGCCTCCACCAGCACAAACAGAGGAGCAGCCAGTTCAAAGGAGCAGACAGCCAACACAGACATAGCAGTTGAGCAACCAAAGAAACAGACAAAGACCAGACCTGCACCAAAATCTCCTGAAACAATCCAGGCAGAGAAAGATAAAGAAAGGCTGGCACAGCATATAATGGAATTAGACCAGATGTTAGACCAAATCCCAGACAGTTCAATCAACTCCACACTGTTGAAAGAAGAACAAAGGAAGGACACTGGACTAATACCCATTATAGACTACCTAGAGAAAGGTGACCTACCTGTAAAAAGCACTGAAGCAACAAGGATCAGGAATAATGCTCAGCACTACCTACTCCTAGACAACATTCTAGTACACATATCCCCTACATCATGGAGAAAAACAGACACAGTACCACTACAAGTTGTAGTCCCAAAAACTTGGGTTGAAAACATACTGCAACACTTCCATGACTCACCAATGGCAGGTCATGTAGGTACTTCAAAAATGATGTCTTCTCTCATACCTAGGGTATATTGGAAATCTATGATGGCTGATGTCAATCAGTATGTGTCAACATGTGACACTTGCCTAAAAGCAAAAAGGGCAGTGCACACCCACAAAACACCAATGACTGTAAGGGACTATATGCCAACCCCCATGAAGCACCTAAACTTAGATGCTGTGGGACCACTCCCAGAAACAGCCAGGAAAAACAAACACATACAAGTTTGCATAGATTATTCTACTAGATATGTCATAGCATATGCCACAAAGGATCTCACAGCAGAAACCACACAACATGAGTTCTACAAGAACGTCATATGTCAGCAAGGTGTACCAACTTCAGTTCAAACTGACAATGGCACCTGCTACACAGGCAGCAATTTTAAGAAACTGATGAACACCCAGAAGATTAGACACGACCTGTCAAGTCCATACAGACCACAATCTAATGGATTAGTGGAAAGATTCAATGCCAGTATAGGAACAGCATTAAGGACTTTCTGTTCTCAGAATCAGAAAACATGGGACCTGTATATAGAATCAATTACATTTGCATTGAACAACACAGAGTCCCAGACAACAGGTTACACACCATTCTTCCTACTCCATGGCAGAAACCCACAAACCATTGTAGAAACTGCCCTAAACATAGAAGAAGAAATCAAAACAGTAGCTGAGCATGTATCTGGAATGATACTGTCTCAAGATGAGTCTAGAAGAAAGGCAATAGACAGAGTCAAAAAGCTACAACAAGGAAGGAAGTCAAGATACGACAAAAAGCTTACACCACAAGCTATACTTCCACTAGATATTGTATATATCAACATTCCCAGAATTCTGTTGACCACAGATTCAAAGAAGCTTCAACCCCTATTCATGGGACCATATGTTGTTGCAGAAAGACCAACCCCAACCAGCGCAAGGTTGAAGAACCTATCAAATAACCTACTAGTCCCAAGACCAGTACATATTGATAGGCTCAAAAAGGTCACAACACTGAGGAAAAATGAGTTTGCACACAGACTCATTCCCCACACCTCAAAATTTATCCACAGGATAACAAGGGATAAATCCCAAATCACACTCACCAAAGAGTCAGTTGGTCTAAACCAAATAGTACCCAGACCAGCCCACCACAAGGTGAAAAGAAACTCCAGGCAAGGGAGAATATCTAAGTAGATTACTTTTATATATTGACATGATCATATGGAATATCTATACCCACAGACTATGAATAATAGTCAAATAAGTATATACACTTCATATGAAGGAAATTAATTTTCCAACAACTGTCCAAATCTTGAATGATAAGTAGGGATTTCATATCAGCATAGGATATGAACCCACACAAAGGACAGAAAAGACAATATACACTATATAGGTTACAAAACAATGTGCACACAAAGTAGAATCAAAGGACAGATTACTACAGGGTTGAAGTCTGAAACCCAAAAGGCTACACACAAAAGCCAAAAGAGACTACCTAAAGGGATTAGCAACCCAAGCTTGAAGAAACCACAATTATCACATTTTGCATCAAAGGCTAGCATCCTTGAAAGAATGCACAATGAAAATGTTTGAACCTAAATCCTGTAAAGTACATGAAACAGAGCGTGCTATGCCAAGACTACTGTCTAGACACACCCTTACCCTTCAAAGGACCCACACACCTGCCAGGGCATTCAAACCCCCACAGATGCAGGTGGTCCACTCCAATTACCCCAGACATAATTACCCAGTCAGGTGACTGACACTGGTGGCCCCTATAGAAGCCACCAGGGAAACAAAGCCAGGCCCTCAATGGATGAGGGTAGGGTGGGCTACATAAGAGGCCCTGACTCCATAGCCAACTCACCAGTTCTACTCCTGCAGCAGTCAGGTACACACCAGCTGGTCCTAGCCATACCAGTTCTCCTATAGCAGGAGGGACTCTGTCAGAAAGCAGACCACACCCACTCTACAATATCATACCCAGTTACTACAATCTTGGGAAAGGACTCTAGCACAGATTGGACATTAAGCCAACACTAGCTTGATCATGGAAAAAGGTACAGTTCAAACACTACATTGATTATTATATTACTATTGGGACCAACCAGGATTTCTGCTCTCAAAAACTATGTACACAGAGGCAGTGCCAAGTGGATACTTCACATAAGCAAAAAGGATAGCTCACAAAATCAGCAAACCAATTTAAACCTAAGTATATTGCAAAAACACTAGTAGAAGTCTTACTAAGACATAGAATATATTTTATATTTCAGGCATGCTAAAGCCAATCCTACTACTAGTGATGATGGCCACTTCTCAAGCCATCACATATGTGCCCACCGTTAGACAGAACGTTGGAGCCATATATGAGCCATTACCTGAACCATTGGTCAATGGGCACGATACCACAACCATGATATTGGCAATACCATACCATATACCTGCTCCACCAGAGACCGAAACCAAAATACTGGACCAGGTTATGGCACTGACATTTCCTACCCTGCATGACGACAGTTCTACCAGTCAGATATTACAGCAAGCAAGGGAACTAGATCTGTTAATAGACATAACAGACAAGGAAATTAACTCTACCTTAGCATCCATCCATTTGTTCCTATCAAATCCAATTAATAGTCAAGGAAGGTACAGAAGAGCACCACTCGGGTTCCTAGCCCCACTCTTCAGAGGAGCAATAGGTCTTGCCACACTAGATGACGTCAAAGAGGTCATGGACCAGATAAAGAACATAGACGGCATTCTAGAAGCTTTTTCCAAGCAAGACAAAGAAGCAGCTATATTAATTGATAAGGTCACACAACGCCAAGACAAATTTGTCAAGGCATATGTTAAGGATAAAAATATGCTAGACCAAACCATGAACACCCTAGGCCAAAATATGAATTTATGGGCTCAAAAAATGACCACATCTCTGAACACTTATGCAAATCACGAGCACACACAAAGAAGGAAGATCCAAATTTTAACTGATGCACTCACCATTATTGTAGCAAGAATGAACTATCTGCAAGCATCGCAGCGCACCACATCAGCACTCAGGATGCTATCAGCAGGCATTATGACTGCTGACATAGTACCACCAGCTGAACTAACGGAGCATCTGAATGATCTGGACATGACACTCAGAATACACTCACCAGGATCAAAGGTCGCCATAACTGATCTTGACTACTATTATTCCCAAAGAATGATATCCTACACCTATTCGGAACGGCACATATACATCCACCTGGATATCATTGTAGCATCCACTGTCTCCACCTTCAGAGTATTTCAACTGGTAACTACACCAGTACCAATCAACACCAAGGAGACACCTACAAAGGGAGTAACCCAATTAATTACTGATGTCAAAATTCTTGGCTATCTCTGAAGATGGTTCACTATTTATTGAACTAACAAATGCAGATATGCTAACCTGTCCAGGAACTAAGATCAAAATTTGTACCAAAACTAGCCCGAGAATCCATAGACATGTACCTACATGCACAGTAGCAATTTATTTGAACCAAGCTCAGCAAGTCAAGGAAATGTGCCAATTCACTATCTCACCCTTGAAGAGACCTATCTCACACGCTGTAGCCATCTCACAAGATGAATATCTTGTGACCACAAATTCTCCCACCTACACAGTTACGTGTCACGGGAAACCAGCTACTACTCACAAAGCACCATCACACTCAATCATAGGTGTACCATGCCTATGTACAGTGAATATAGATCACTATTCACTACCAAATTCTAGGTTGCCATGCAACACTACAATTTCATTTCACTATGCTTTGGAGACCATAAACCTACCTTTTCTCGCGGCTCTAAATGAAATCAAAGAAATTGGACCAGACTCCGAGGCAAATCTGCCACCTTTTCCGAAGGTCAACCTATCCAGGACACTGGATATGTTAAGGAAATCAAGTAATATTGATGAATCAACATTACTAGACCTAAACCCATTCGCAAAAACCCTGCTTGATGATGCCTCCAGCCTGGCTAAGCCACTGGAAAATAGACTAATAGAGTCCTATCTATACAAATTTGCACGGCATCCAGCAGCATCTATCATACCAATGATACTTTCGGGTATAGCTACAATTTTGGCCACATACACCCTATTCAAAATGCACAGAGGATCCACACTACTAGCTTATATGCCAACTGCAAAAGCATATAGATTTGTCACAGAGAAGCCTATGGAGAAAGCCTTCGAAACCCTATACAAGAAGGACACCACCACGGCACCAATAGAACAGGGCCCCACCCCTATTCTAACTATCCAGGAGACCCATACGCTCATCATAGCCATACTATTCACACTCACTATTTACTCAGCCTACAGGCTGACCAAATATCTAAAGAGTATGGCAACCAAGCACTGTGGAAAGGGAAAAGTCACTAAGAGGACAAATCCCACAGTAGTACTAAAAGTCTACAAAGGAGACACCAACTTCTCTTTCCCCTTGCGTCCAGTGCCACATGAGTTTGATACAATTATAAAAGCTTCAGCCCCAACATACAGAGATATGATTATAAAAATGTACCCTCTCCCAAGACTACTATTTGAATGGAATGGACCAGTAGTAATTACTACTAAGAAAGGAGAGACCGCATATTTACTGCCAGAAACTATCAATCTACCATGGCGTGCCAGGTTCAGCATAATACCAGCGCTCAGGGAACCTAATCTAGATTTTGCCATGTTACTACAAAATGACATTTCACCCCAGCCTGTCACCATGGATACCCATGAATCAAAGCTGGAAAACATCATAATTGACGACCAAAGAGAGAGCACCAATACATTCAAAAATGTACTCACCATACTCACCCAACCACCTACAGCTGTAACTAGTGAGAAAGTACATGGGGAAGAATAAGCACAATTATACAGGATTGAGATTGACCAAAACTTTTGTGAAAAGTTGGTTGGCCCTGAAAAGGACCGTTTATTTTGACATTTATAGATGCCACCCATCTTCACTGAACAGCCTCTCGTTCTCCTCCCTCCACTGGACAAAACGTGCCTCCAGAGTAGACAGGGCATGCTCAGCGCTGTCTGCAGCATCACCTGTCACTGTGTAAGCACATAGGCCGACAGCCAACAGGAAGTCCCAGATGACCCCATCATTTCTGGTGAAAAGCAGCCGCGGGTCATATCCATCCAAATCACGTAGGGCCTGAGTTAACAGCTCCAGAGATGCTGCCCTGCGCAGGGAAATCCCGCCAGCACCAAGGAAGTACCAGCCGTGATGACGGCACACCAAAACATCACCAAAACTGGCAATGTCGCGCCGGACTTTATGCAACCACCGCGTCCTTACTGAGTCATACCGACTCAAAATACTCCGAAAAGGAGTACCAGGAGTCAGCCCCTCCAAGGTGTTTTGATCACCTAACCACAGGTCTAAGGCCTGCATGTCACCCTGCAGCCAGCAGAGATATGCAAGTACCTCAGGTACAGCCTCCAACTCGTCCTCCAAAATTGCCATATGCGCCATACTGTGTTATCTCAAGGGTACTCAAGGAATAAGTGATCCTACTGTGGTCTACACAGCCCTTATAACCCCTCCCCACCCCCAAATGACACTGTTCACCCTCTGAAGTGATCCCCTCACTTCAGGTGACAAGTCCATGAGAAGGCACATGATCTGCTCACCAAAAGGTGTCAACCACCGGTGTCACCACGGCACACGACGCATCTTGCGCCGCATGACACAATAGCCTCAAGGTGCCACTCAAAAATCTGCTCAAGGTGCAAAATTTTCAAACTCTCACAATCCTAAGGTCAAAGCAAGGTCTCAGTGTGTGTCAGTAGTATCAGGGAATCAATTTTAAGGTATCCCAAAATGAAACAGCCAATTTTGAAAAATTGAAGTTTTACAAAAACAATTGCGTACTCTTAACCATGTCAAACTTGCTCAAACATGCATTTATATGTATGAAATTGTATTATTACAATCTAAATTGCTAATCAAACATGTTTGTATATAACACTGTATTTGCACTGTATTTTACACTGTATACCTTTGTATTATGTAAGACTATTTACAGAAAAACATGAAGCAAAAAGGGAGATAGTCCGCTGACTAACCCTAGGATACTACACAAAAGTCTTAAATCTCACAGCAGCGGCCCACTGCAAAGACATTTCTGATCAAAGTGTAGATCCACAAGTTGCAAATTGCCAACACCAAGAATCTTGTAAGATTCAACTATCATTGCAGAAACAAGATACCAAGTCATTTTTATGACATTATGAACACTTACCCTCCACCGGATAAGGACAAAATATCTGCATAAAAAAGGACTGTATTTGTACATACAAACTTACAAATTTAAGTAATGCAAAATGTCAGATGACACAATTATGAACACTTATCCGCCACCGGACAAGCACATAACTATGCATAAAATGTACATTACTGATTGCTATATCACGCAAATCCATAGATAAGCGCTATCTAGAATTAAGAAAACAAACTTCAAGCCGGTTGGCCTACTTTTATGTAAAAGTGGCCTTGGTATTTTTGGTATCAAACAAAAAAGTTTGTAAAAGATTATCATAAGATTTTGCATAATTTGCATTATACCCTGTATATTGTATTCACATGTGAACATTGATATATCAAAATCCACTCAGTTCCACAAAAGCACCTATCACCAAAGACAGCCTATTACTTGATAACACATTTTTCATCATGTTTTAGAATTAAAACAAAGATGTACCATACTGTGTATATAATTCAAACTATGATTTGAAAAGTGTCAGATAAAGACACAAAACATTACTACACTGTATAAATATGTGATTAAGAAAGTACCAAGTTGGTACAAAGAAGGTTTACATACCTTATAGTTAAGACTACACTGTATATAATGTAGATGACTAGCCAAGCACAAACCAAATTTCTCCCCAGACCTTTGGTATTTACATACTCTCACATCATCTATATTACAAAAAAAGTGTACTTCACTATCAAAAAAAAAAATCAAAAAAAAAAAAAAAAAGGTAAATTCTATTTGCCACCAAAAATTGTGGATAAAATTCCAAAATTCACCCCAAATTTTTAGATGGAATGACAACTGACGGAGAGTTGTCCTTTTCTCCGAGGGGGAGGCACCTGTCAGGTGACAGGCCCCGCACGCCGCCCGCATAACGGCCGCCGGCAGCAGGCGCTACTGCTGCCGCCGGCCCGCATAGGCGGCGCTCCAGTCGGCACTCCCGTCGCCGCCAGGCGACGCTCATCCCGCACATTGTTTCCCACTGTTAGCTAGGGGGACCATTGTTCCCACAGACCAGCATAAGGGTCACCTCCCTTGATGTACACTAACAGGGGTATTCAGACTATGGAGGGGTATTGTGTGACTGTCTCCTTGACAGTTACAAGCCCTCTAACATAGTCTAGACCAAGCTGAGGGCTGGGCCCCTTATAAACCCCAGCCTCCCAGCTACCATCATCACTTCACCCTAGGACAGCACTGAGCAAGGAGCTCCCTCCACTGACTGAGAACAAGGCTATAGGCTATGCCCTACTATGCCCAACTATCAGACAGTGTGCAGGACCCCTTGACTCTAGGGCATACTTACTAGTCCTATACTATTGTGTGGATAGGTGTAACTGAGTGGAACCTACATTGTACTTACTGTACTGTTGCTGTCAACTTGTAATAAATACCAACTGTACTACAAGACCTCAAGACTTACTCAGCTCATATATTAAAGGGATCTCCCAACTAAGGGGATTCCTTGTATGACAATATTACCAATGTGGCCAATAATGACTTCACAGTTGGGGCCCTCGCCCGCAGGTCCCAGATTCAGGGTATTCTTTGTTTATTGTGTGGCCCCTAAAGAGGGGCCGACTAACTCCTTAGAGTTAGTTAGATGCTGCTGCTGTGCTATGCAACATCAGCGTAATTAATTACGCCTCATGTTGGGCAGCATGGATCACTTGATGGGTGATACCTCAAAGCTCAAACACGGCAGAGCCGTGTGTGGCATGCGAGGACCAGTGGGTCAGGGGTGATCCGTTGCAGACAGAATACCGATCCGTGTGAGGTTCTGACTTTCTATAGCTTTTTATAAAGCCTTAGATATGGTGTGGTATTTTTCATCTCGCTATAGTTTAGTTGGTATTTAAGGAAACCGCCTCATTTCTATCAGAAATACACAATATTGAATTGTTTTTATATTTTAATATATTAGAAGCGCGCTTTGTTGCCTATATAGCTCATTATGCGTTGAAATGCTCGCGAGCATCGTAGGAATGTACAAAACCCCTATTGTGGCGCCATCTGACGAAAGAGCGGGGAACTATACTAGCGCGTTCGTTATTCACATCTTTGACAGGGACTTGGTTGGTTGTTGGGCTGCTTAACGCCCTAATTAACAGCTGAGGTCATTTCAAGGGGGGTGATGGTGATCGAATCTATGGATGACTGAAGGTGGAAAGCACACCCCTACACTTTTACCGAGGCAATGGAGCTGCTCAAAGGGTGTGGCGAGCTAGACTGGAGGATGTAATAACTAGGCGGCAGAGGGGACAAAAAGACAAACTCGTAGTAGTAGGTCTACTTGGATCTTGAGTAGCCGCCCTTGTGGTTATAATTACCTAGACTAGTTGGCTCTGCCAGCCTGGTCAAGTGAAAATTGGTAAGGAGACTATGAACTAAGCTAAGCTCGGATTTTAAAATGGTCTATAAAAGTATAATAAAACTATAGCGCACCCTCTTAGATTTGATGATAAGACACGGCCTACTAGGTATACGCATTTGTACAAGGGTATCATTGTGTATAAAATGCTCTTTTGGTACATCATCCCGACTCTACACGAGCACCATTTTCAACGACAGATAGTGCTGTAGTGAATTTCCCATCTCAAGGCGAGCCCCGCTAATTATGGAGACCCTGGAGTAGGATTAACATTATATCCCAATGTCTGTGGTGGTCATTTATGACATGCAGACTGCACCCTGGAGGTGATAGATCTGACCACAGGCCCGCAATATGGGGCTCCCCTCTGAGAGTATCAAGGTTTGCGTATAGTCTCCTGCAGTTTAAATCTGTTATCTCCCCCTTTGTCGGCCTCGCCAAGATCCTGGGAGATTCACTTTAAACCTAAGGCTTACCCTTTTTTATTCTTTGTTTATTGTGTGGCCCCTAAAGAGGGGCCGCGGTGTTGATTAATTACACCACATGTTAAGCAACATAAGATCAAACCTCCCTCAAAAGCGTCAAGGCTCAAAGTCCTGATGGACAGGAGCCCTGTGTGGCATTCGAGGACGAATGGTTGAGTGATCCGTTGCAGAATACCGTTCCGTGAGAAGTTCTGACTTTATATAGCTTTTATATCGCTTTAGATATGGTGTAGTATTTTCAATCTCGCTATAGTTTAGTTGATATTTCAAAGAATCTGCCTCATTCTATCAGAAATACACAACGTTGACATGTTTCTTATATTCAATATATTAGAAGTGTGCTTTGTTGCTTATTATAGGTCATTATGCGTTTAAAATGTTCGCGAGTATCGTGGAAATGTACAAAAACCCTATTGTGGCGTCATCTGACGAAAAGAGCGGAGAACTATACTAGAGTATGTAATCGCCAGACCAGCAGGCGGCAGCAGAGTGGTCAAAAGACAATCTCGTAGTAGTAGGTCCACTTGGATGTTGAGTAGCCGCCCTTGTGGTTGTAATTACCTAGACTAGTTGACCCTGCCGGCCTGGTCAAGTGAAATTAGTAAGGAGACCGCCCATTAACGTGCTCCACAGTCTTTAGACAGTTAAGCCTATAGTCAAGACCGGAGAATTTGGCGAGACGCCCCTCTGGGAGGTCATAATCCTCAATGTTAGGTGTTAGCTCATTAACATCAGATACCATATTAACAACCCATTTAAAATGGTCAATTTAAGAGCAACTCACCCTATTCTGACAAAATCCTATTAGCAGGTAACCTCTGTATAAACCATACTGCAAACATCTGCTACTTCGAGCGTCTGCCTCGTGACTGATAGTGTACAACAAGACGAAGTGGGCAGAGATAAAAAAAATTGAGGCTCTTTATATAGCCGAGAGAGCGGCTAATCTGGATGTTCTAAGCTTGTTTTCACCTAGAGCCCCACCCTCTTCCAGAGAGGAATCAAATCGCTTTTCACCTGAACCCTTCCACCCCTAATCCCTCAGCATGAAAAGAGAGATAACGAGTGTAACGTGCGCTACATGTATATGGGATTATAGCTGGTGAAGAGATAAAGCCGGGTCACCTGCGTATACAAAGACTACAGGGGGTGATTAACGACAGGTGTGACGCGCCAGCCCGTGGACGGATTATCTTTTAAGCTGACGCTTATTCAACTAGCCAGCCGACGTCCGCGCCACTCACTGCGGCAAGAGGAGGTGCTTTTGTTTTACACTTGAGCCGCTTACCACATGGTCTCTACCTCACAGACAGACACGCGCCCCCTGTAGCTTTTTTTTTTGTATACACACGCTAATCTCATAACCCCCTTATCCGTTATACAGGTAACAGGTATTCTCTTTTAAAATAGCTGCCAGTCAGCTTAGCTCTAGAAGTAAGAAGGCGTATATAAGGAGGCTGACACGTGTATAGGCGCCTTATAAGTCGGCAGAGGGTAAATACTAGTGAAAAAGGAAGGCAGGTGTGCAAGTAGCTTTTCTAACAGACATGTGTGTGCACTAAGCTGCTTAAGTCTAAACCCTCCCGCAGTAGTCAGGTGGCATGTGAAAACTTACTTAACAGATCTCTTACATTGAGTAGAGACTCTGTGCTGAGAGAGTCTTTTCAGCCGTTTAAGAGGATTATCTAGAACAGGGTACATAAGGAGTGAAACGCTGAATAGCGGCTACTCGGTCTCGTGCAGCACAAGCAGCAGCATCTGGCAGCGGCTTCAGCAGCATCTGTCAACAGCATCCGTGACATTGTCAGCAGCTGCAGCAGCTGCACGAGCAGCACAAGCAGCCAGCAGCTGCTGCAGCAGCTGCATGAGCAGCACAAGCAGTAGCATCTGTCAGCAGCATCCGTGACATCGTCAGCAGCAGCAGCAGCATCCATGACATCGTCAGCAGCACAAGCAGCCAGCAGCTGCTGCAGCAGCTGCACGAGCAGCACAAGCAGTAGCATCTGTCAGCAGCATCCGTGACATCATCAGCAGCAGCAGCAGCAGAATCTGTCAACAGCATCCGTGACATCGTCAGCAACTGCAGCAGCTGCTGCTGCTGCAGCTGCAGCAGCTGCACGAGCAGCACAAGCAGCAGCACCGACAGCAGCAGCAGCACCGACAGCAGCAGCAGCGGCGGTGTGGACCACTAAATTCGAGATGAGGCCTAGTGACATTTGACATGAAGCTTGAAAAACATAGTGACAGGTGACATGAGCAATTCTTAAAATCGACATGAGATATGAGCATAATTAAGCGACATCGACATGCGCCATGGCTATTTTTTAAGACAAACGTCATATGCCATAGCCTCCTCATCCAGACCTCCACTAGTAGTGCTCTATAAGCGCAAGCTTTGCCTTAAGAGAGCTGTAGCTGTGAACCCTCTCCTCCCCCCGTGCACACAGGCGAATATCAGAGTCAGCCAATGGCGCCAATACCACTCTCAGACAAGGGTCGGGCGCTGCTGGACTATAATAGATGGGTCAAGGACCGTTCTACTGAGGGTCAGGCAGGCTAAGTCGGACATTCAATGACAGGCTGGTCTTTGGCAAACTTGCTTGAAAGTCTGGCCAGCATTGACAGACTGGGGCATAAGGATCCCGCATGGTCAGACTTTCAAGCAAGTTTGCCAAAGTCCGGCCTGTTATTGAATGTCCGGCCTAGCCTGACCCTCAGTAGAACGGTCCTTGACCCGTCTATTATAGTCCAGCAGTGCCCGACCCTTGTCTGAGAGCGGTTTAGGCGTCATTGGGTGCCTCTGATATTTGCCTCTGTGTAAGATGAGAAAAGGGGGCTGTCGCTGTTGAAAGACTATATTTCAAGCCCAGAAAACTGTAATTAGCTTTCCAAGTTGTTTATTTAACAATATCTTAGCCTAGCAAGAAGCTGTCAGATGACATCTAAGAAAAAATGTAAGCTGTTAATTGATTCAAGAGAAATTAGTTTACAAATAGCCAGTGTAAGTACGCCTATGTATAGGAGAGAGACCTTGCTTATTTCTTATAGGGATGTAAGATAGTCACATCATGATGCACATCATCATAAACGCATCATGATACATTTCATTGTAAGTAGACGAACCAGTAGACTCGCCTCTCTGCCCTCTAAAAGAGAGGGCAGAGAGGCGAGTCTCACTCTTAAAAACCCTTCCCCTCCCCTCCCCCCTCCACCCCTCCCCCCCCTCCCCCCCCCATGCATCTTAAAGAGTGCCCCCCAGAGTGCCCCTCTCCCCCTCCTAAAAAAAGAGCCGCATTTTTAAATTATTTTTTAGCAAGCTTTCAGCTTGCTTTTTCTTTTTAAAATTTATTTATCCATAAAAATCTCAAGTGACTTATTTTGAAATTCGCGCCAACCTAGTAGTCACGTGACCCCCTTAAGTAGGTCACTTCCAGTCACGTGACCTATTTGAATTTCCCGCCAACATGGTGGTCACGTGACCCTCTTAAGTAGGTCACTTCCGGTCACATGACCTATTTGAATTTCCCGCCCAAAGGTCACGTGACCGGAAGTAGGTCACTTCCGGTCACGTGACCTATTTGAATTTCCCGCCAAAAGGGAGGCCTCTCATTGGCTGCTTTTGAATTTCCCGCCAAAAGGGAGGCCTCTGATTGGCTGCATGTCGATTGAGTAATAAACAGTAGTTAACCATAGTCCCGTTCCGATACATACTATACTACTCATGTTAAGCTATTAACCTTATTTAAACCTTCCACACGAAAGAGTGTTTTTGCAGACACTACTTTTTTTTTCAAGATATCTAAATAAAGTCAGTTCTTTGTGAGATATTTTTCATGTTTTAAATTTGCATATGGTCATGCTTTGTGTGGTGGCCATTTTCTAAAATGGCAGCATGAAAATACAAGAAATTACAAGGTTAATTTGAACATCAAGTACAATTCACAAATTTTGCTGTTTCTAGTGTGCATCTCAACATAAATGGTCACAAAATAGCTTGAATTGAGGCTATATAGGAGCCCCAGCTATTAGATAGGGTTTTGGATATATCATGACATCCTGGTTACCATGGAAACAATGTAAACACTCCATTTTTGCCAAATTTTGCTAATTCTTTTATATTTTGACAAATTCTCTCGACAGGAATAGGCATATAGCACTCATTGAGGTAACAACGTATCTTTATAATATTTTGGGACAGTTGAAATCATCATATATATTTTGTTAAGGCACCTCAACGGCTTCTCATTCAAAGAATTCCACCCATGCATGAAAGATATTTGGCCATTTTCACTGACGATTCCTATTCTGTTCCATCTTACCCCACAATGGCGACCCGTATTACCCCACCGTGGGGTAATATGGGTCACAAAATCTTCGAAATTATTAGCTACCACCATTGTACCTTAGGGAGTTTGAGGAAATTTTCTTCAACACAGTTGAATGCAAGAGGAATGCTTAAAAATTAGGTAAAAAAATATTTTGCTTAGGGTCACCAGTAAGGCAGAAATTGCATGAAACCCCTTAGGGTGTCACAGTACAAATTCGCCCCCAGAATGTTGTACTCGTAAATAGTGCCAATGAAAAACGGTACTACTGTGCATATAATCAGTGGTAGGAGGCCTTAAATTTGTCAGAGAATCATAATCTGCGGCCCAAATTGTTCCCAAAGGCCTTGGCAAAAAAAATATAAAAAGTTGGTTGTTGCCATGGTAACCCTGGGTGGTGATTGGAGGGGTCAAAGGTCAAGGTCAAAGGTCGCTGGGCACCTGTAAAATTTCTCCAGTTTGGGTAAGTCAGTTTCCATGGCAACTAGCGCAAAATCGGAACACACTTTTTTATGCGGGATGCAAATAAAAAAATCAGATATGTGTTAAGCTTTAATTTAAGGGGTCATTCATTACTGCACACTCAAAAGAACCCAACCTTTTGCCCGTCTGAAGGAGAAAAATAGGGTCAGAACCAGAAATTTTGTCGGCTATTTGTACCGTGACACCTTAGGTGTCCCGTATTCCCCCATCTTCCCCTATGGTTTGTAGCCAGAGTAGGGGCTAAGCACCCCCCAAGACCCCTTAAGTCCATTTCGGCTTATAGGCGGGGTTCTATAAAATGTGAATATTTTCTCTCAAGGTCATTTTCGGCTTATAGGCGGGGTTTTACGGTACTTAGATAAGTAGATTTTCAGACCATGTAACCTGAAACATCTCCCTCTTTTTTGACAACATAAGGCCACTTCTTTTTGATATCTTGGATTACGGGCTTTTACAGCAAATATTTTGGGGGCGGGGGGCAAAAAAGAAAAGAAAGAGTTTCTTTACAGGGGAAGTAGGGTGCTAAAATTCTCAGGGGGCGGGAACAAAATAGAAAGAAAGAAAAAAACAACCTCCTTTGGGCTATCAAATAAAGATGAATTGAGAAATATCCCAAAATTGAAAAGGCCATGTTGAGATTTTGCTGGTCAGCATATGCTTTTTTTTGGGTCCAATTCTCAAAAAGTCCCATGGGCAGGGGTAAAAAAAAAAGAAATCAGAATAAAACAGCCTAACATAGGGTTTGGCATTCTACACATCTTGGCACAGTATTTTAGTATTACCAAAAATCATGCGGGACACTTATGTTAGCTTATAACCCAACTAGAAAATATTTTGATTATTCTTTCATATTATCACGGTATCAATGGCAACGAATCCTCTATATTCTTACTTTAAACTGTTCAGAATGACCATCAAATAGTAGGAGCATGATGGAGGGGGGGAAATGGAAATTTTAGAATTACATACTCCCTTTTCTTAGCATTAAAGGTGGACTGAACCCACGACGTCATTTGTGTACAAAACTCGGCAGGGTTAGGTCCTGGGTTCAATGCGCCTTCAGGACCTAACCCTGCCGAGTTTTGTACGCAAATGACGTCGTGGGTTCAGTGCGCCTTTAAAATACTGCCCAGATTTTAAAAAAAAAGTGTGGGGTTAAACTGGTTTTCAACCGTGACTGTGGGTGTGTGCTGTCTGGCGCTGGGGTCTTTTTGGCCTTTTTTTGTTTCAAATTTCATTTTAAAAAATGTGTGCAAGTGTTTTTAAGTGAAACTGAAACACCGTTTTTTTGGAGAGCATGTTGTACCATCATTTTGATAGCTTCTTCACTTGAATCTTCTCTGATCAGCCCAGTACACAATACTCAGTAGGTACATGTACATGCTTGTGGCCAGCATGTGCATCCAGACAGGCCTGACATCTGGTGTAAATCACATGAACTACACATGGCTTGGTACCAACATTTCAAACCATTCACTATCGCTATCTCCTTGCTTGCCTCCCTTTCCCTCCCTGCCTCCCCTCTCTCCCTATCTGCCTCATACCTCCCTAACTGTCTGCCCCCCCCCTCTCTCCCTGTCTGTCTGCCCCCCTCTCTCCCTGTCTGTCTGCCCCCCCCCCTCTCCCTGTCTGTCTGCCCCCCTCTCTCCGTAACTGTCTGCCCCCCCCTCTCTCCCTGTCTGTCTGCCCCCCTCTCTCCGTAACTGTCTGCCCCCCCCTCTCTCCCTGTCTGTCTGCCCCCCTCTCTCCCTGTCTGTCTGCCCCCCCCCTCTCCCTGTCTGTCTGCCCCCCTCTCTCCCTGTCTGTCTGCCTCCCCCACTCCCTGTCTGTCTGTCTGTCTCCCCCCACTCCCTGTCTGTCTGTCTGCCTACCCCCCACTCCCTGTCTGTCTGTCTGTCTGCCTCCCCCTCTCTCCCTGTCTGTCTGCCCCCCTCTCTCCCTGCCTGTCTCCCTTCTCTCCCCCTCTCTATCTGTCTACCTCTCCTCTCTCCCTGTCTGCCCTCAACCTGTCCTTGTCTGTCTCCCCCTCTCTATCTGTCTACCTCTCCTCTCTGCCTGTCTGCCCCCGCCTCTCCTTGTCTGCCTCCCTTCTCTGTCTTCCCCTCTCTTCCTGTCTGCCCCCTTCCCCCTGTCTGCCCCCTCTCTCTTCCTGTGTGCCTCCCCTATCTACATTCCTCTCTGCCTGTCTGTGTGCCCCCCCTCTCTCCCTCTGTGCGTCCCCTCTCTCCCTGCCTATACTGCTCTCTCCCTGTCTGTCTGCCTCCCCTCCCTCCCTAACTGCCTCTCCTCTCTTCCTCCCCTCTTAGTTTCCCTGCCTCCCTCCCTCTCTCCATCACACACAGAAAAGTGAGAGTCATTGTGGCTAAAACTCCCTCTCTCCATCACACACTGAAAAGTGAGTCATTGTCGCTAAAACTACCCTCACCTGAGGGTCAGGCACTGCCTGACTCTCAGATGAGGGTAGTTTTAGCGACAATGACTCACTTTTCTGTGTGTGATGTCTGTCTGCCTCCCCTTTTTCCCTGTCTGCCCCCCCTCTCCCCTGTCTATCTGCCTCCCCTCTCCCCCAGTCTATCTGCCTCCCCTCTCCTCCTGTCTATCTGCCTCCCCTCTCCCCTATCTGCCTCCCCTCTCCCCTGTCTATCTGCATCCCCTCTCCCCCTGCCTGTCTGCCTCTCCTCTCTCCCTGTCTGCCTCCCCTTGGCTTCCCTCCCACCTGCCTACCCTCTCTCCCTGTCTGCCTTTCTTTCTGGTTGGTCCTGAGATGTTGCCTCGTGTGTGTGTGCATTTGATTTTGAGTTCTACTGCTAGAAGAATCTGCTGGTTTTGAAGTAGTCTTGCTGCATCTTGGTCTTTCTGGTGTTCCATTACTGGCGGTGATCCGTGTAGGTACATGTATATTGTCCCTGTATTGACAGTGGCAGATCTAGTCTAGTTGAATATAAATCCTTCTTTGACTGCCAACGTTGTCACTGAATTTCTCTGTATCCAATGATAATTTTCTTAAAATCCTCCCTCGAAAAATGTACATTTTGAAAACAAAGAAATTGGTAATGACTGTTCATCTTTTGATTAACAAGGACGTAGAGATTTTCAAAGGAAAAAGGGACGATGATACATAGATCTGAGTTGGGAAACACAGGGGAGCTATGGTCGACAGTCATGATTCATTTTTTTCTTTTACTAGGGGGCAATTGTTACGAGTGAGGGTGAGGGGTTAAATTTAAGGGTGAGGGTGAGGGGTTAAGTTTAAGGGTTTAAGAGTTAGGAAGTGTACAGCATAGCTGTAGTGACATTGAATTTTACTAGGATATTGAGAACAGAGAACAGGATAAACGGTGAACGCTATAAACGGTGAACAGGATAAACGGAGAACTGAATAAACGGAGAACGGGATAAACGGAGAAAGGGAGAACGGGATAAAGGGAGAACGGAACAAACGGAAAGCGGAGAAGGGGATGAATGGATTAAGACAGAACGGGACAAAGGGAGAAGGGGATGAACGGAGAAGGGGATGAACGGAGAACGGGATAAATGGAGAAAGGGATAAACAGAGAACGCCATCAAGGGCGAACGCGATAAACGGAGAACAGGATAAACGGACAACGGGATAAACGGTGAACACTATAAACGACAAATGGAATAAACGATAAACGGATAACGTGATAAACGGGGAAAGGGAGAACGGGATAAATGGAGAACGGGATAAACAGAGAAGGCTATCAACGGCGAACGTGATCAACGGCGAACGTGATAAACGGCGAACGCGATAAACGGAGAACGGGATAAACGGAGAACGGGATGAACAGAGAACGGGATAAACGGTGAACGCTATAAACGGTGAACGCTATAAACGGTGAACGGGATAAACGGAAAACAGGAGAACGGGATAAACGGAGAACGGGACAAATGGAAAGCGGAGAAGGGGATGAATGGATTAAGAGAGAACGGGATAGAGGGAGAAGGGGATGAATGGAGAACGGGATGAACGGAGAACGGGATAAATGGAGAAAGGGATAAACAGAGAACGCTATAAACGGCGAACGCTATAAACGACCAACGGGATAAACGGCGAATGTGATAAACGGAGAACGGGATAAACGGAGAACGGGATAAACGGAGAAAGGGATAAACGGAGAAAGGGAAAACAGGACAAAGGGAGAACGGAAGAAAATGAGAACGGGAGAACGGGATAAACGGAGAACGGGATAAACGGTGAACGGGATAAACAGTGAACGCTATAAACGGAGAACTGGATAAACGGAGAACGGGATAAACGGTGAACGGGATAAACGGTTCAACGCTATAAACGGTGAACGGGATAAACGGAGAACGGGATAAACGGAGAACGGGACAAACGGAAAGCGGAGAAGGGGATGAATGGATTAAGAGAGAACGGGACAAAGGGAGAAGGGGATGAATAGAGAACGGGATGAACGGAGAACAGGATAAACGGAGAACGGGATAAACGGTGAACACTATAAACGACAAACTGAATAAACGACAAACGGATAACGGGATAAACGATAAACGGATAAACGGGGAAAGGGAGAACGGGATAAACGGAGAACGGGATAAACGGAGAACGGGATAAACGGAGAACGGGATAAACGGAGAACAGGATAAACGGAGAAAGGGAGAAACGGAGAACGGGAGAAACGGAGAACACATAGGTACCAACATAATCCGACAAAACGAAAATCGCGAATATCTTCGCTGTTTACGCTCCGATCGGCCCGATTTTCGGAGGGGTAGGAAAACTTCAAAATCGTTTTTGGATCAAAATCGTTTCGGGGCTCAAAATCGGTTTTGGGGGCAAAATCGGTTTTGGAGGCAAAATCATCTGCAACTCACGCCCCCCCCCCCCCCGGCCAACCCGACACGTCGAACCAGAAACGAAGCTGCAGCGAAGATGGTGTCGCTGCTGACGCTCCGATCGACTCGCTTTTTCCGCCGAGGCGTAAAACAGCGGTTACGTGCTGCCGGGCGCTGACGCCCACAGCCGCCTGCTCACCCCCAGCCACCTGCTTTCCCACAGCCACCTGCTCACCTACAGCCACCACCTGAAATTCGATTATATATGACTTGTAATATATGAATTTGGGGTAGCTTTTTCTGGAGAACGTGATTCTGCTATCAGAATTGAAAAATAATTTCTTCCATTCAAATTAGAGGGGGATCAGGGCCGAGGGGACCTAGGCCTACGGTATACAGCTTGTGGGGCATGGTTGTCACTCATTGTTATTGTCATTCTCTGGTAAAAAAAACAAAAAAAAAAAACTCGCCACAACAACAACAAAGAAAGTTGAATTGCTGATTTTTTTTTGGGGTAAATTTTTTTTTCTTTCCAAAATTCCTTCTAAAGTAACTTTTCCAGAGCAGAATTTTTGCGCGGACACGATGCCGTCATCGGAATTTCAATCAAAACAATAGAAAATGAGTTATAGCGGATTTTGTGATACGGCCGTGAGCGAGATTTCAGAACCGGAAGTTGCCATTTTGACTTCAGATCGAGGCTGTTGTCATAGTGATGTTGATACCTCCGATTCTCGGCGATTTAACAACAAAACTCGCCAAAACAACAACCAAGAAAGTTGAATTGCTGATTTTTTTTTCGGGTAAAATTTTTTTATCTCCAAAATTCCTTCTAAAGTATTTTTTCTAGAGCAGAATTTTTGCGCGGACACGATGCCGTCATCGGAATTTCAATCAAAACAATAGAAAATGAGTTATAGCGGATTTTGTGATACGGCCGTGAGCGAGATTTCAGAACCGGAAGTTGCCATTTTGACTTCAGATCGAGGCTGTTGTCATAGTGATGTTGATACCTCCGATTCTCGGCGATTTAACAACAAAACTCGCCAAAACAACAACCAAGAAAGTTGAATTGCTGATTTTTTTTTCGGGTAAAATTTTTTTATCTCCAAAATTCCTTCTAAAGTATTTTTTCTAGAGCAGAATTTTTGCGCGGACACGATGCCGTCATCGGAATTTTAATCAAAGCAATAGAAAATGAGTTATAGCGGATTTTGTGATACGGCCGTGAGCGAGATTTCAAAACCGGAAGTCGCCATTTTGAATTCAGATCGAGGCTGTTGTCATGGTGACGTTGACACTTCCGGTTTTGGTCAAAACAATGGCGTGTTTTCAAACCGGACCGTTGACGTTGACATTAATTGGCATTTCACATGATTAAAGTGTCTTTCTTAATTATTTTATTTTAAGGTGGACAAGGTAGGTAAATGGGAAATGACCTATATTCAATTGACATGGTTAATTATACAATTGGAGCCAGTTTTGACTTAAATTTGATCTGCATAATTTTCGGTCAATGGCCTCAAAGACAGAGATTGCTTAAAAATAAGACTTTTCAGTTTGAGATGATCTGCAAAGTAGGTCAATTAATAATTTACTATGATTCCTTCGGCATGATCAGGCAACACTACTTTACTTTACATTCCACAAAAAAATTAGGTGAAATTGTAATTCCTAAATTATGAAAATGATGAGTTTGTGATCTCTTTTATTGGGGTAAAATGAAAAAATTTAACAAAATTTTAATTTCTTTCTAAAATTTTTATTTAAACAAATAACAACATAAAAATCAATAGACATGTACATCAAGTATAGGCCTTTCATATTTTGCAGTTGGATTTTTATAAAAACATTTATTTTTGACCTTTTGGGGACATTTGCAATTTCGGCCCCCCACTACCAGAAGCTTTTGGTCGACATGAGTCATTTGAATCTCTTTTGACGTTATGAGAAAAGGTTGTCGACCATAGCTAATAAACCATGCCAAAATAGTTTTAATCCCTGACTTTGTTGAGACTGAATGATATTTTTGAATAATAAAAAATAAGTGTTTCAGGCAACCCGACCCTTGATTAAAAAAAAGGGCCGACCATAAGTTCTTTCTATCACAATTTTTGGGACTTTTAATATTCTTCTAAATTTCAATTTTTCTTGTCTTTGAACAACTCTTCAAAAAAGAGTCTTAGTCCTTGCAGCTGTGCGGTGGTGGTGTGGGCTGTGTATCAAAGGTTGCCAGGTGGGAGATCCACTCCACCTGAGGCTCCGGGGTTCTTCTATCGATACTGCACCTACCGGTAATAAACGCACATCCCCGTTTTGGCCCGATTTTAAACTATAAAACCTATAAAATCATTCTGTGTGTGCGGCCTTCCTCCCAGATGTATGCACTGTAGTCAATGTAATAACTGTGATAAACCGACACTCCTCTTCGCAGCAAACTTTAAAGGAAAACTTAAATGTACAAAATAAATGTTTGCTTTTGGTCGTCAACTACACTGTTTCTTCTAGATGTAGGTTGAACTATTTGTAAAGTCATTTGTGCCTTTGCATGTCCTGTCCTATCAATCTTACTGAGTGCAAATTTGAAGTAAATCCATATTGCTTAGGCCACTCAAAAAAAGAAGAGGCTTCTCATCACCACACGTATCACGAAAACAACAGATCAATAAACCATTTACCACTAAAAATTAAAAAATCATTTACAAAAAACGTTATTCCCATAATATTATATTTTAGCCCCCAATACGAAATAGATAAAATGAAATAAAAAACGCCATTGTTTTATTTTTCACTACTGGATGATGAGAAACGATTCTTTTTCTTTTGAATGGCCTTAACTAAATTCCAGTGTGTATCCCATTAGATCATATTTACCAAGTTAAGGGCCTTGCATGAAGTATGTACGCACCAGGGGGGTGGGGGTTATTTTGATGTACTGTGAAAGTACTTCATTTTGCTGGGTATATATTTTCGGGTTTTATGCTTATTATCAAAAGAATGGAATAAATACCTGCGAATTTACCGTTTTTCACTCATCTGCGAAAATTTAAATTCGTGAAAATAAGTACTTTCACAGTATACATATCTTTAGGGGGTTGGGGGGAGGGTCGATCTCTGGTGAGGATGTGCGTATAAAATTCATGGAAGACCCCATACAGGGTAATACAGATTACTTGATTGATTGACTATATCGCTGAGGTTTAAGTCATGCATGTTAATTTACATCTACGGTATGTATCAATAAAAATGGCAAAAAATAAAAGGTAAACAATTAAATTGATTTTACAATTTTATTGAAACAAATATGGCACAATTTCTATATATCGCATACACATGATGGTGTATAAAATAAATTAATATCACAGTCTTTACCAATCTTTGGCAGCTGCATAAACATGATTGGTACAACATTTTGTAAAGATCTTTTTCAATAAATCAGTGCTGTATGTAAAATAAAAGTGCTTTATCACAATCAGCTTCAATAGAAGTTCATTATCACAGTAGGATACTACTGACATTGCAGTATAAATATTTCACAAGCATCATGAGATTTTTATAACACTCTCTCAGGCACACACAGCCTAGCTTTTGGTGAAACATGATGGAATCATATCATTTGGCACATTTTCAATACATCATACATATCATGGTATATAGAATAAATAAGAACTCTACTGATCTTTGGCAGTGACATTCTTGTATCACGATCAGGTAAAACCTTGTATAAAAAAATAAAACAGTGCTGTATGTAAAAAAAAGTGCTGGATCACATTAAACTTCCAGTAGAAGTTCAATATGACGTTTGGAAGCACCCCATACACATCACTGTCTGTCTAGTCAAGTCACTGTATCACATGTCGTTACTGAAACTCGTGGCCCATTTCAGAAAGATTTGGAATAGTTTTGCACTTCCTTGCATTCAAACTAATACTTCTACTAGGATATGCAAAACATGGCATGACATTGGAATTGTCACGATCTCTTTACATGAAGAGGCCAAATATTTTTTGGAATATTTTGTTTTTTTAGAGTGACTTTGACCTGGTCTTTATATCACCATAATATGTTTGCCATTTCGATATACATAAAAAAATCATGAACATGATTCCATACTATTGACATTGCAGTATAAACATTTCACATGCATCGTGAGCTTTATATAACAGTATCTCTCAGGCACACAGCTTAGCTCTTTGTGAAACATGATGGAATCATATCATTTGGCACATTTTCAATATATCATACATATCATGGTAAATGAAATAAATAAGCATTCTACCGATCTTTGGCAGTGACATTCTTGTATCATGATCAGGTAAAACCTTGCATAAAAAAGAAAATAGACCAGCGCTGTATGTAAAAAGAAAGTGCTGGATCACATTGAACTTCCAATAGAAGTTGAATATGACGTTAGGAAGCACACAAAACACATCACTGTCTACCTAGTCAAGTCACTGTATGGCATGTCATTACTGAAACTAGTGGCCCATTCAGAAAGATTTGGAATAGTTTTGCACTTCCTTGCATTCAAACTAATACTTCTACTAGGATATGCAAAACATGTACTGACATTGAAATTATCAGTGCATTTTATGTGAGGAGGCCAAATAATTTGGAATATTTATGAATTAAGCGACTTTGACCTTACCATGATATGTCCTTTTTTTTGTATGTGCATAAAAAAATCATCGTCATGATTCTTTAGTTTTTGACATTATATACATTCAACAAAGTTCAGTCTTTCTTTGAGAATATTTGTTCCTCTGGTAAAAACAACAGATGTTCCAAATAATTCATATTTTCTATAGTGTGTATAGAATATATGAATTTGAATATATAACACTTTTTCATAATAACACCAGTAGGCAACCTTTGTCAAATAGAATCATTTTAAACTACACGTATACATCATTTAGTGCTGACAACCACCTTCATCCCAATATGACACTTTTACACAAGTCTGTATAGTTCTCATATTGAGATTCAGTGTCTGATGTGTGTGTGTGGTTTAGATGGGGGCGAGGGGGCCGAGCCGGCTCATCCTCTGCCCCAGGGCGGGGCTGGAGGGCTGTGACAGTGCCATGCTGGGGGCCTTGGGCAGCTTGGGCTGAGCTCCCTTAGCACTGGACACCCTGAGTGGTGCCAGGCTGTGGTGGTCGGTGGGCACACCAGGACGCCCCGACTGGGCACCAGGGGGCATGCTCTTGTTGAGGGGTGCCAGAGGTGCTAGAGGTGCTGCACCAAATGCAGGAGCGGTGTTTTTCTTGAGGGGTGCCAGGGATGCCAGGGGTGCCAAGGGGCCCAGGGAAGACTTGCGAGGAGTGCTCTCTAGAAGCTCCTTTATGCGGTCATCCGCACCAAACCCAGGAGCCATGCTCTTGTTGAGGGGTGCCAGGGGTGCTGCACCAAACCCAGGAGCCATGCTCTTCTTAAGGGGTGCCAGGGGTGCCAGAGGTGCCAGGGGGCCCAGGGAGGACTTGCGAGGAGTGCTCTCTAGCAGCTCCTTTATGCGGTCCTGCTGTGGCAGCTGGTTTTTCTTGGGCTCGATCATGCTGGGAGTGAAGGATGGCTTCGGCAGCTTCTTACCGAGTGGCATCAATGGAGCTTTGTTTCTCGTGGTGGGCGTATTCTCCATGAGGGTCTTCACGCGATCCACTTCAGGCTCTTTGGGCCCTTCGTCCATTAACTTGGAAATACGATCCATTGATTTAGCTTGCATCTTCAGTGCAGCGGCATTTGTCGTATTCCTTGTAGTGGGGGTATTCTCCAATAGAGATTTCACCCGATCCACTTCAGGCTCTTTGGGCCCTTCGTCCATTAACTTGGAAATACGATCCATTGATTTAGCTTGCATCTTCAGTGCAGCGGCATTTGTCGTATTCCTTGTAGTGGGGGTATTCTCCAATAGAGATTTCACCCGATCCACTTCAGGCTCTTTGGGCCCTTCGTCCATTAACTTGTTAATACGAGCCATGGATTTAGCTTGCATCTTGAGTGCAGCGGCATTTGTTGTATTTCTTGTAGTGGGTGTATTCTCCAATAGAGATTTCACCCGATCCACTTCAGGCTCTTTGGGCCCTTCGTCCATTAACTTGGTTATACGAGCCATGGATTTAGCTTGCATTGTCAGTGCAGCAGTGTTTGGGGTGTTTCTTGTGGTCGGCGTGTTCTCCAGTAGAGATTTCACGCGGTCCACCTCAGCTTCCTTTGGGTCGTCTTTCATTAATTGATTAATACGAGCCATTGCATTAGACTGCATCTGGAGTGCAGCGGTGTTTGGAGTATTTCTCGTAGTGGGTGTGTTCTCCAGAAGCATCTTTACCTTATCCACATCAGGCTCTTTGGGCCCTTCGTCCATCAGTTTGTTAATACGAGCCATGGATTTAGCTTGCATCTTGAGTGCAGCAGTGTTCGGAGTATTTCTTGTAGTGGGTGTATTCTCCAACAGGGACTTTACACGATCCACTTTAGGCTCCTGTGGCTCTTCTCTCATTAATTCATTAATACGAGAAACAGCGTCAGCTTGCATCTTCAGTGCAGCAGTCTTCGGGGTATTTCTTGTGGTTGGCGTGTTCTCTAAGAGAGACTTCACCCGATCTACCTCAGGTTCCTTTGGTTCCTGTGGCTCTTCTCTCATTAATTCATTAAGACGTGCCATGGCGTCAGCTTGCATCTTCAGTGCACCAGTCTTTGGGGTGTTTTTGGTGGTTGGCGTCTTCTCCAAGAGAGTTCGAAGAGGGTCCTCCTTTGGTGCTTGTTTCTCTGATTCAAGCATTCCAGCAAAGAAAGCGGGCTTTGGCAACGCCTTTTTCATTGGCCCCAATGTAAGTTTGCTCGGAGTGTCTTCTAGAACTTCTTTGACGCTATTCTCCTTTGCCTCCTCCTCAGCTTTAATCATTCCAGCAAAGAAAGCAGGCTTTGGCAGGGGGGTGAATTTATTCATCGCCGGCATGCTTTTAGAGGGATTTTCCTTTGATCCCTTTTTCACTGTTTCAATGGTTGCAGCAGATTTTGCAGGCGCTTCCTTCATTGGTATCAAAGTAGGCTTCGCTGGGATCTCTTTAGAAAGATCTTCCCGCTCTCGTACTTCCCTGACGTGTTCCTCCTTTGCCTCCTTTTCGGCCTTGATCATTCCAGCAAAGAAAGCAGGCTTTGGCAGGGGGGTGAATTTATTCAATGTCGGGAAACTTTTAGAGGGATTTTCCTTTGATGTCTCTTTCACCGTTTCAAAGGTCACAGCGGATTTTGCAGGTGCTTCCTTTGTTGGTGCCAGAGTAGGCTTCGCTGGAATGTCCTTTGAAAGATCTTTCTTTGATCCCTCTTTCACCAGTTCAAAAGTTGCAGTGATGACAGCTGGTTTCGGGAGAGCTTGATTCATTGGGACCAAATTTGGCTTGACTGGGGTGTTTTTCTGAAGATCTTCTTTGAGGGCATCTTTCACTGGTTCAACCACCACAGGAACGACTGCTGGTTTGGGGAGATCGTCTTTCTGTTCAACCAACGTAGGCTTGGCTGGAATGCTTTGAGAAAGTGTTTCCTTAGAGGCATTTTTGTCTGGTTTAACCACTGCAGGAACAACAGATGTTTTCGGGAGATCTTCTTTACTCTTTACCAAAGTAGGCTCGGCTCGAATGTTGACGGGAATAGTTTCTGGTAGAATCTTCAATACGTCCACCTTTGTAGAGACCTCCAGCTCAAAGAAGGGTTCACACATAGGATCTACAGCTTCAGTCTGAGGGTCCTTTATATTGGGGTGTGTTTCGCGATGTGGCCGCATCTCACGCAGCTCCTCTGGTGGGAAGGGGAGGTACCACAGCCACATTTTGGTGCCTCGCTCCTCCATGCCCTTCTTGTCTTGGTGCATCTCATTGTACCTGAACACTTCATCTCTGAGGGAGGCGTTAAAGTCCTGGATCTTGGACATGGCATGTTCTGCTTGAGCCTTCTTCACCGTTGCTAGTTTGGCTATTTCCTCCTGAATGAACGCATTAAGTTCAGACTTGCTGTAATACGCCCTGCTTTCTGAGATAGACTCAAAATCTTCCTCGCTCACAGAACTGTCAGAGTCATCTTCCTTTGCCATTTCCTGAGTTTCTGCCTTAGAATCTGCTTTGCACATGGCTTCCTCAGCTTTAGGCGATGTACTGGCCTCAACTTCCCCATTTAACTGTTCAGAAACTGACTTAGACTTTTCTTCAGATGGTCCAAAGTCACCCTTTTCATCGACAATTGAAGCACTGCAGGCACTCTTAAGGGAAACAGACTTAGACTCTTCCTCCTCCATTGATACCTCAAAGTCACCCTTCATAGCTTCTTCAGGTATGGAATTATTTTGTACCACTTCCTCAGGGATATCTTCAGCCATTGTTTCAAAGTGGACCATGACGTCAGCTCCCATTTCCCCAAGACTGTATTCTGAGATAGTATCTGTGTCTTCATCTTCTGCACCTGCCTGAGGTGCTTGCACTGTTGGAGTCATTTCATGTGCTGGCTGCACCTTTGGCCCAACGTCTGAGACTTCTTGACGCAGCAAAGCTCGGCAAAAGTTGATGTCTATACCATCTTCTTCTGACTCATCTTCACTGAGCTCGGAGGCCATGTTGGTTTCTTTGCATGCCTCTTGAAAGTTCTTAGCATCTATCTTCAGTAGCTTTACCTCGTTAAACTTTGCAGCCTTAGGTTTCTGTGGGAATCTTTCCACCTTGGAATTGGCAGCAACAAATGGCTTTTCAATTTTAGAATTGACCAACTTGGATTTTTGCAATTTATGTGCCTCTTGAAGCTTCTTCATGTCTTCCTTCAGCAGCTCTACCTCATTGTTAACCTTGGCACTGTGTAGTTTCTTTGGGAAGACCTCAAACTCAGTATCAAACTTCGAATTGTTCGATTTCTGGGGGAAAACCTCGAATTCCTTCTCCTCCTCAAACTTGGCATCACTTGCACTCTGTTGGAAGACCTTGAGCTCGGTATCAACCTTCGAATTGTTTAGTTTCTGTGGGAAGACCTCGAACTCAGTATCAACCTTCACATTGTTTGGCTTCTGCGGGAAAACCTCGAACTCGGTATCAATCTTCAAATTTTTTGGTTTCTGTGGGAAAACCTCAAATTCCTTCTCCTCCTTAAACTTGGCCTCTGGGAAGACCTCGAACTCGGTATCAACCTTGGCATCGTTTAGTTTCTGGGGGAAAACCTCGAATTCCTTCTCCTCCTCAAACTTGGCATCACTTGATTTCTGCGGGAAGACGTTGAGCTCAGTATCAACCTTCAAATTGTTAAGTTTCTGTGGGAAGACCTCGAACTCGGTATCAACCTTAGCATCGTTTAGCTTCTGGGGGAAAACCTCGAATTCCTTCTCCTCTTCAAACTTGGCATCACTTGCTCTCTGTTGGAAAACCTCGAGCTCGGTATCAACCTTCGAATTGTTAAGTTTCTGCGGGAAAACCTCGAACTCTGTATCAACCTTCGCATCGTTTAGTTTCTGTGAGATGACCTTCAACTCCACCTTCGGACCATCTTCTGACTCTGAGTCCTCAGCAATTGATGAGTCATTGAATACATCATCCACGGTGTATACCTCTACCACTTCACAATTCTTGGAGATAGATTCTTCAACTTTGGCCTCTTGCACGGGTTGCGGTGTCAACTTTGAAACTACCCCTGGGAAGTCTTCTGACTCTGCTTGTGGAGCAATGTGTTGCTTGGAAGCTTTATCCATTAGAGCCTTGTAAAATTCAGCTTCCTCCTGAAGGGCTGTGTCACTCTCGGCCTTCTGTGGCTCGGCTTCTGACACAGATTCCTCAGCAATTGACGAGGCATTGAAAACATCATCCATAGTGTATGCCTGTATTTGCACCTCAGATGGCTTGGAGACCAAAATAGATCCTTCCACTTCGGGGGATTCGGTGCTTGCCTTCACATTGGTCAATTTCTGTGGGAAAACCTCATATTCTGTTTCATCATCAATATTCTCTTTGTTCACTTTCTGTGGGAAGACCTCGAAATTCTTCTGATCAGCACCCTCAATATTGTTTGCCTTCTGTGGGAAGATCTCAAATTCTGTCTCGTCCTGTATTTCCACTCCAGACAGCTTGGAGACCAAAACTGATCCTTCCACTTTGGAGGTTTCACTGCCTGCCTTCTCTGCAAGCTTCGTCTCAGTGACAGATGCTTCGTCTTCAACCTTAACTGAGTTTGCCAGCTCTTCCAGGTCTTCTTTTGGCACAGATACTTCGATATCAACCTTGGCATCGTTTAGTTTCTGGGGGAAAACCTCGAATTCCTTCTCCTCCTCAAACTTGGCACTGCTTGCACTCTGTTGGAAGACCTCAAACTCTGTATCAACCTTCGAACTGTTTAGTTTCTGTGGGAAAACCTCAAGCTCGGTATCAACCTTCAAATTGTTTAGTTTCTGTGGGAAGACCTCGAACTCGGTATCAACGTTCGAATTGTTTGGCTTCTGCGGGAAAACCTCGAACTCTGTATCAACCTTCGCATCGTTTAGTTTCTGTGAGATGACCTTCAACTCCACCTTCGGACCATCTTCTGACTCTGAGTCCTCAGCAATTGATGAGTCATTGAATACATCATCCACGGTGTATACCTCTACCACTTCACAATTCTTGGAGATAGATTCTTCAACTTTGGCCTCTTGCACGGGTTGCGGTGTCAACTTTGAAACTACCCCTGGGAAGTCTTCTGACTCTGCTTGTGGAGCAATGTGTTGCTTGGAAGCTTTATCCATTAGAGCCTTGTAAAATTCAGCTTCCTCCTGAAGGGCTGTGTCACTCTCGGCCTTCTGTGGCTCGGCTTCTGACACAGATTCCTCAGCAATTGACGAGGCATTGAAAACATCATCCATAGTGTATGCCTGTATTTGCACCTCAGATGGCTTGGAGACCAAAATAGATCCTTCCACTTCGGGGGATTCGGTGCTTGCCTTCACATTGGTCAATTTCTGTGGGAAAACCTCATATTCTGTTTCATCATCAATATTCTCTTTGTTCACTTTCTGTGGGAAGACCTTGAAATTCTTCTCATCATCACCCTCGACATGGTTTGCCTTCTGTGGGAAGATCTCAAATTCTGTCTCGTCCTGTATTTCCACTCCAGACAGCTTGGAGACCAAAACTGATCCTTCCACTTTGGAGGTTTCACTGCCTGCCTTCTCTGCAAGCTTCGACTCAGTGACAGATGCTTCGTCTTCAACCTTAACAGAGTTTGCCAGCTCTTCCAGGTCTTCTTTAGGAACAGATACTTCATCTTTGTCCACCTCAGTAGGCTCAATAATGAAGGCAGTTTCTTCCATGTTTGGCTTTGTGTCGTCTGTCTCCTCAACCTGCTCAATGATTTCAGAGGGCTGTTTAACCAAGCTGTGTTTTTCAACTTCATCATCTGTGGTACTTGCCTCATCAATCTGCTTCGAGTCATTTCCTGCTTCCTCAATCTTTTGTAGTAGAGCGTCTTCCTTTATGAATGTTCTGTAGAATCTATCTTCTGAAGTCTCTGACGTCTCAGAATCAGATACTGCTTTGGCCTCCTTCACCTTTGAGGCTTGCGGTGCTTCTTGGTCAGCCTTCACAGCATCTACCTTCTCCACCTGGGGGGCAGCATCTAAGTTGGAATCTTCAGCGAAAAGTGATTCATCAGTATCACTGTCTATGTTGTCTAGCATCCGTATCATTGGATGAGATTCTAAGATGACCATGGATTTGTCAGATTTGATCTCATTTGCCTTAGGAGCGATCTCTGCTACTTCCTCAATAGATTGGTCAACATTGGCATCAATTCTCTCTGCATGTGTTGTCGTGTGGCGAGGTTCTGAGACTAGCTTGAAGTCTATCATTGGGCGGGAATCTTCCACTTCAGCCTTGATATCACTTTCCTCTAGGAGCTCAGGAATATCTTCAACCACTTCACTTATGGAGGATGCAGATTCGTCAAAGTCGGCATCCATATTGTCGGCCCGCCTCGTCATTTGGCGAGGTTCTGAGGCTAGCTTGAAGTCAACCATTGGGCGGGAATCTTCCACTGCAGCCTTGATATCATTTCCCTCTGGGAGCTCAGGAATATCTTCAATCACTTCACTTATGGAGGATGCAGATTTGTCAAAGTCGGCATCCATATTGTCAGCCCGCCGAGTCATTTGGCGAGGTTCTGAGGCGAGCTTGAAGTCTATCATTGGGCGGGAATCTTCCACTTCAGCCTTGATATCATTTTCCTCTGGGAGCTCAGGAATATCTTCAACCACTTCACTTATGGAGGATGCAGATTCGTTAAAGTCGGCATCCATATTGTCGACACGCCTAGTCATTTGGCGAGGTTCCGAGGCTAGCTTGAAGTCTACCATAGGGCGGGAATCTTCCACTTCAGCCTTCATGCCATTTTCCTCATGGAGCTCAGGAATGTCTTCGACCAGTTCACTGATGGAGGATGCGCATTCGTCAAAGTCGGCATCCATATTGTCAACGCGTCTTGTCATTTGGCGAAGCTCAGAGGTTCTCTTGAAGTCTTCAAACTTTGCTTTAATTGATTTTTCTTCCTCAGGAGCAATCTCTACCTCAGGTAGCTCGGGAACATCTTCTCCTAGTGCACTTAAGTTGTCTTCTGCCACTGAACTGACTGCTGATTCATCGGAGCTCAGTAAATCTGGGTCCACCTTAGGGGCTGCTTTAAACTTCTCCTTGAGGGTTGCTGCTTTAGCGAATCTTGACTGGAACTTGGTGTTGAGAGCATCTACTTTAGTGACACATGCCTCAAATTTTGTTTTCTCCGCAACAGTTGGCTCGGGTGCAGGTGGTAGTTCGGGTGCAGAATCGTCTTCACTGTCGCTGTCAAAGCTGACATTATCCCCTTCCATTTCGAACAGCACTCGGCGGGCTTCAGTGAGCCTGGCATTCTCAGCCTCTACTGCCGTTATCTCCTCCTCTAGGTTTTTGTACACCTTCTTTTCTTCTGGTACATCCAGTACTGCCTTTACCGCCTTGATTTTCGCCTCCAACTGTTTACCCTTCTCATCAGCTTCCAGCTCCTCCTGTCTCTCTTGCCACTGCTCATAGGCCCTCTGCTCCAGCATCTCCTGCTCCTGCTGCATCTGCAGGGCATAGTCTCGCTCCATCTGCATTTCTTCCTCATGTGACATTTGTCGGTATGGCGTTGGCTGATGCTGCATCATTTGCTGGTAGGGCATCGGCTGACCAAACGGTTCATCTGCCTCTTCATATGCCCTAGCCTGCTGACGCAGGGTTTCTTGCTCACGTGCAAATTCCTCATCTGTCATCTGTGCAAGATGTGGTACGTAACCATCCTCTGAGCCCTGTTCATAAGCCATGTCCTGCTCACGCTGGATAGCTCGCTCATAGGCCAACTCCTCAGCCGTCAATTGCCGCCCATATGGATCATAACCTTCTTCTGAGTCCTGGTCATATGCCATAGCTTGCTGACGATGGATAGCTTCCTCATAATGCATATCCTGCTGATGTTGGATCTGTTGTTGGTATCTCATAGCCTGCTCATACTCCATCTGTTGTTGGTACCTCATGGCCTGCTCATACTGCACCTGCTCTTGGTATGACATGGGCTGTCCGTGTGGCATGGCTTCTTGGTGAGACATCGCCTGCTGCTGCTGCAGCTGTTCTTGGTATGAGGTGGCTTCTCGCTGAGCCTGCATCTGCTGCTGCTGCATGGCCTCCTGCTGCATAGCCTCCTTCTGCTGCTGAGCCTCCATCTGCTGCTGCAGGTGGCGAGGCACTTTCAGCGATGGCAGATCTTTCTCCGCCTGCTGCTCTTTGGACTTCTTGCCCTTCTTTTTATTTTTGTTTTTTTTCTTTTTCTTTTGCTTCGGCTGCCATGGCTTCTCTTGTTGCTGGGCTGGGGCTGACTGGACGCGCTGCCTGACCTGGGGAGCAATTTGGGCCATTTCCTGCATTTTCTGATCTTCCAGCCTTTGTTCCATGATCTTCTCGTGCATCATTTGCATTTGCTGCTCTTGTGGGGTCTGGGCTTCTAGCTGCATCTGTCGCTGATGCTCTTCCCACTGTTGGATCTCCTGCTGGGTTGGAGGTTGTGGAGGCGGGACCACCTGTGGTGCAATTTGGGCCATCTCCTGCATTTTCTGCTCCTCCCGTCTCTGCTCCATCTCCTTCTCGTGCATCATCTGCATGTGCTGCTCCTCAGGAGACACGTACTGCCGCTGCTGCAGCCACTGGTCCAGCTTCTCCTGGCTCGTCTGCTGTTGGACCACCTCTGCTTTACGGGGTGCTATGCGGGACATCTCCTGCATCTTTTGCTGTTCCAGCATCTGCTCCATCTCTTTCTCCTGTTGCATCTGCATGAAGTGTGCCTGAGGAGACTGCATCTGTTGCTGCATATGTTGCTGCATTTGTTGCTGCATCTGCTGCTCTTCCCACTGCTGCATCTGCTGCTGGGGTGTAGCTTGAAGAGGCTGGACTACCTTGGGAGCGATGCGTGCCATCTCCTGCATTTTCTGTTGTTCCAGACTCTGTTCCATGTCCTTCTCGTATTGCCTGTGCATGGCCTGCTGGATCTCCTGCTGGGAGGGCTGGGGCTGGTACTCGGGTGGTGGTGCGGTGAGGGTACTCAGGGACATCTTGTCCTCCTGCTCCTGCCAGGTCCTGTCAATGTGGTTGTCCAGCTGCAGCAGCTGCTGGCCCTGGTCCTGCTGTCTCTGCATCAACTCACGTCTCTCCCGTAGCTGGGTTTTTGACAGAGCAGCGCTGTCTTCCTGTCCCTCTATCTCGGCTCTCTGCTGCGCCAACTCCTTCTGTATTTTCTTGTTCTTGGCGAGTGAGTCGTGCAGCCCCCAGCTGACTCGGCCCTGGGTGATCTGTGCTTGCTGCATCTGCAGCCAGTCGTCCTGACTCACGGGCTGCCCCTGCTGGATCACGCTCTGCCGCATGCGTCGCAGGTCGGCGTTGTTCTCCCGCTCGTTGGACCACTGCTTCTTCAGCTCCCCGGCCTGCTCGCGCATCTTGAGCTCCTGGGCGTCTTGGTGCGCCAGCATCTGTTTGGTGACGTCAGGGCTACGCAGGAAGTCCTCCTGCTCCTGACGAGCCGCCTGCTCCAGCGCCTTTTGCATCTTTTCTTGCTCCTTTTTTTGGCGGTGCTGGGCGTTCATGATTTGACGGTTTTGGGCGCGGGCGTGCTCGATGTGTCTTTGTTGATGTTTCTGTTCAAATCTATTTTTGAGCATGACCTCGCGCTGATCCAGCTGCTGGTGGAGGCTCTCCCCTATCTGCTGGTGCTGGAACTCCTTCTGACTCTGGATGTGGTTGGTGTACAGCTTGGTGCTACCCCCAGCCACCAGGCCACCCGGCCTCTGCACATCAATCACCTTAGGGTTGCTGCTGCTAACGGGAGCAACCGGCTTCTGCACGTTAGGTTTCTGCACCTTGGGTTTCTGCACGTTAGGTTTCTGTACGTTAGGTTTGGTGCTGGTACCATCGTACATCATCTGCCGGAGCTGCACCTTGGCAGGGGTATTTGGGTTCGGCTTCATGCGAGCCTCCTTCTGTTTGACGATGTAGTCCTGAAACTGCTCCTGGAAGGAGTCATGTTCGTACAACACCATCTCTGCAGCCCTGTACATGGCAACACGAGGCAACAAGCAGCACACACAACACACAGCAACACATGGTGGGGCAGACAAGGTTATCAGGTAGGTTAATTAGTACAAAGTAAAATGGATGTGGTATATTACATTAATGAGTGAATTAATTAGATGAGTAAGTAAGTAGCCGTGTGCATTACCGAGTGAGGTGGTGGTGAGGGAGGCATGACACAGCGGTGCAGGTGGCCACAGGTGCAGGGTTAGGAGACGGTCAGGGAGGCGGTGTATTGAGCAGGTTACAGGTGCCGTGTGAGGTGATGGGAGTGAGTCAGGGTGCAGGTAGGACGGGTGTCAGGGTGCAGCAGGTGGGGTGCAGTCAGAAGGTGGTGGGAGAGGGGGAAACAAACACATTATAGTAAAACTGCTATAATATGTGCATGAGTAAATATATATTAAAATGTACCGTTTTCATCCTCATTGAGCAGACATAAATTAATATGTGTTTCCAGTAACACAAGACCACCTAGATGAACAGGACGCTCTCTAACTTATTTTACCATTACAAATTATCTTTATGAACATTGTTCTGAACACTATAAATTATTATTCCAAAAAGTGCACAAATTTGGTTTTCATTACTCAAACACTCCGAACCCTCAATATGAAATCTTTTACAAATCAAAACCATACAATTTTTGTGTGGACATTGTATAAAGTCTTTTCTTAGATGTCTTTTAGGTTCTTACAGAAAAAACACGTTATCTTGCTAGGACTTACCAAAGCGTTTTGTTATCACTTAAACTATTCTCAGAAGTATGTTTTATTTTTTTAGTTTTCTTGAAAGCTTTATTCTGGGGTTTTTTTCTTGCGGGGGGTATGCTATTCTATAGTGATTGTGTTTTCCGTGGAGTGGGGCAGAAAACTAATTGTAGGGCCTATATTTCCACTGATATCTTGTTATATAAGTTCTTCTTTTGTTTTACATGCCAAGATGGGTAAGATACAAATATTTAACCCTTTAAGGACCGCATAATGCTTTAATATGCTTTACCATTTGTCATCCTGATGCATGAATGCAGCCCTGATAAGTTTAACTCACTGGCCAAGGCTACAGGCATACACCATGCCGACTATTATGGGCGTTATACATTAAAGCATTAATTAAATGGCCCTTAAATGAGGTAAAGTCAGAATAAAATCTCAAGATCTTTGATACCGGCAAACAGCTAATAAATAGTTTTAGGGTCAGCTTCTAGGAGTTCAAAAAGATATATATACAATATGGTTTTAGATATCATCAAGCAGCCGTGGATATGTTTTTCTCAAACTAGGGGGAGGGTTTCTGACAGGGGTTCACTTCACTGATGAGTAAAAGTATCTTGAAATACATGCTTTAGAGTGACTATGGTATGTTAAATGATACTGCAACCTTACACTAAGTCATGCAGATTAAGTGTAACAAATAATGTAAAGTAAACTCATGCATAGGGTAGATTCACCTTGAGTCGGACACATACCTTGAGACAGACACTTGCATTTACGTTTATTCAAGCATGCTAAGCTCTTTATTTGTGAATAATAGTAAAGTTTAAGTGTCATTTTTTCCAACAAAGAACAACTTGAGGTAATGCTAGAGATATTGTTGTACATGAATTATTACAAATTGTGGTCTTCGTCTCAGGGTATGTGTTCTACTCATGGTGAATCTACCCTAGGTTAAACAGAGGCATAGAGCCCAATTACCAAACATATATATGTGTTGTATATAACAAAACTGGACAACTTGAATCTAAAACCTGTTACCAGCACACAGCACAGACAACATAGGTAAAACACACATAACGTAACACAAGCTGAAAGCTGAAACCACATAACTTAAATCTGAACATAAAACCTGTTACCAGTTGTCCAATGTTCGGGGTACAAGATGATATAGAATTAGAGTCAACCTGAGGCCAATCACAGGTCACATAGGGCACGATAGGAACTCAGTAATGTAGTTAAGTATAGGGGGTGTTATGTGTTGAATGATGGATGGTTCTCATAAACTATTAGATTAATGTAGATTATAGATTACTACCCCTCCCTGGTCACACATTTAGCATGTCATAAGATATAGTATGTAACTAGTGCTATACAGGCTATTGCTATACAGACCCGTGAGTCTAATGCCCTACACTGGGATCTACCAACACCAAGTTACTGTAATTGGCATGTATAAACATTGGGGTCTCAAATAAGCACCGGTGGCACGGGAGCCTTGACATGAATTAATGCACCAAATAAGCCAGTGTCATATTTATAAGCGCCAGGGGTATGCGGATATGAAATCAATGAGCGCCTGGGTGTTTATACAGGCCACTACGGTATATCCATTACCCATAGCCCTCTCCCTGCCCTCCAGAATTAAAAGACCCATCAGAACTGTCAAGTCCCAAACTTTAAAAAAAAATTCATGACGATAAGAAACATTTGTAATTTCACTCTCTAACATAACCTATATGAGCCCCAATTGAATTACATGGAAAAGTCTTTTGGATCATTATGAAACGTACATTTCAATATGTCATTTGCACAGCCATCTGCTGAATTTAATAAAAGATTTATGGAAGATTTACATGACCCCTAATTTTTGTCACTATTTTCGCATATCATTCTGTACAATTGTATACCCGTAGTTGTAAAAAAAAGAAATTAGAAACTTCAAAATTCATTATTTAGATATTGTTTTATAAAATGTGCTCTTAAAAGGCCTCCAAACCATACGAATATTAATACCGGTACTTGACAGCACTGCATACGTCTAGGGACAAGGTTGGATGAGATATTAATAAGACTCAGATTGGTAAAGGGTCTTATCTATCCTATTATTTGTTTAGCATAAAATTCTATGTCGCCCCCCTCCCAACTCCTCTAACCCTTTAAGGGCAACATTCCTTGTGACGTAATGGATTAGTGCATGTTTTAGGTATTTCAAGTTGCGGAATAAGGGTTGGAGTGTAGATAATAAATCAATCAATAAATGAAGTAAGTTTAGGCCCCAAAAAGGTGTGTTTCCGGTAACATGCTGTGAAAAACACTAGGTATGGTGGGAATTAAGTTTTTTTATTTTAAATTTTAATAACATTCTTTACGATTTTGACTAAAATTACTTGAAAAACAATAAAAATTCCTAAAATGCCCCAAAAAATAGTATTGGCCCTTTTTTGCTAGGTAGGGTCGGGGGACCGGAAACACACCTATTCTTTTCTTAGGCCTTTATGTAGTAGATGGATGGTTTGAGGAGGTAGTACTCACGCATAGAGGTTCTGGGCCTCCGCGACGAAGCCAGCGTCTTGTGCCTCGTTGAAGAGACGCATGGCTTCGTTAACTTCCAGTTGCTTCAACTTCATACCCTGCTCGGGGCACACATTGCGCACCTGGCAATAGTCCTCCAGACTAACTAGTGGGTCCTCCATACTGGACGATGGAGGTCCAACCAAACCTGCAACAACAGCAGTTACCCAGCTAGCACCTTACATAAAAATAACTAGTAATTTCATGATATCATTTTTCGTTCCCAAGATGTCACATACGCAAGAAGTTTTTACGTGTCCCCTTGCATGGGTTTTTGATGTAACAATATTTATGTGTATTTTATATAAACATATTCATATAAAAGAGACATATTTATCAGTGATACCTTTGGACTAAACAATAATGGCATATATATGACTAGCTGTAAAAGATGTCTAAAACATGTAAATATAGACACGTCAAAAAGATGTGATATGGAGATATCTACAAGCATGTTCTAGGGATGACATTTATACCAGTTTTGAGTATACCCCCTCCCCAGTAGTGATTATAAATCAGATAGGATAATGAGGATACCTCTGAGGGAGATTGTAGACATCATATAGTTATGTCCATTTTATGTCAATGTATGACATGTCCATGGGCACTCTGCATAGGAAACAAACACTTGCTCTGTGAAAAACACTTTGCAGGCATTTTCCATTCCTTACAGACACATTTATCCTAGCCAGGAGGCCCAGATGTGATATCAGCCCAAAACCAGAATTTCTTCTTATACAATCTCAAAGAACACAGAAAAGGTGTCCATCCATGTGCCTTGGTTATCCAACTATATTTCAACTAGTCACTGTAACACAAGTGACACCTTATATATCACAGAGGAAATTTAGTCCAACCTTGTCCCTCATTGTAGTTTATACAATTAATTTGATCCAACTTTTCAATGAAGAATGACTGAATGCTGATCAAAATGTGACAGCCTTGCAAAATGAGACCCCTAGTGTTGGAGTTCAGAACTGTAATAGGTCATATTCTGACAAGATTGTGACGTCAAAATAATAGGAGTATGGATTTATTCCAATATAACATATTTATGACATCACAATCTTATCAGAATATGACATCTATAAGTCGACATTACTATATCCTATCATAGTTCCGAGCTCCAACACTAGGCGTCTCATTTTGCAATGTGATCACATTTTGATCAGCATTCCCCCATTCTTGATTAAAAGTTGGATGAAATCAATTCTACATTCTGCAATAGACAAAATTGGACTAAATTTCTTCAGTAACATTTAATGTGTTACTTGTGTTACAGTGACTTGGTGAATTACAGTTGGACAGCCAAGGCACATAAGGGGACACCTTTTCTGTGTCTTTTCAAATTGTATAAGAAGAAAGTCTGGCTTTGGGCTGATATCACATCTGGGCCTCCTGGCTAGGATAAATGTGTCTGTATGGAATGGAAAATGCCTGCAAAGTGTCTTTCACAGAACAGGTGTTTGCTTCCTATGCAGAGTGCCTGTGTACATGTCATACATTGACATAAAATGGACATAACTATATGATGTCTACAATCTCTCAGAGTTATCCTAAATATCCTATCTGATTTATAATCACTACTCGGAGGGGGGTATACGCAGAACTGGTATAAATGTCATCCCTGCAACATGTCATGTACATATCTCCATATCACATCTTTTTGACATGTCTAAATTTATACGTTTCAGACATGTTTTAGGCCTACAGCTGGTCAATTATATACATCATTATTATTAAGTTCAAACATATCGTTGATAGTATGTATTTTTTTTAATGTAAATATACTTATGTAAAATACCCATGCAAAGGGACACGTAAAAACTTCTTGCGTATGTGACATCTTGGGAACGACAATTGACATCATCCAATGATGTCACGACCAATCAGAAAATGATGTAAAAATGATGTAATTTACATGAGTTTTGCTAGCTGGGTAGTTAGTGTGGTGTACCTCTACAGTATGGCCTACCGCATTGACGTAATAAGCCCCTCCCGCAAATAAGACCCAAACCTTTTTTCTGGTTTTTTTTTAAAGACTAGTAAACCATCAAATTTTCATGATTTTGGGAGACCAATAAAATAATTCTATAAGCTCCCCGCTCTGGGTGCTTTAATATCATGTTGAATATGGTTTATTATGTTACATGTGTATCTTATAGCAGCAGCCAGCTACAGGTTACAGAAGAGACAAGTCACAACTTCCAGGAGGGGAATCCTATTATAGTTTAAACATCCCGGTAAAATATATACACAATGTATAATATGACAAGTCACAATGCTAACCACAATGTGTCTCACTCAAACAAAAAAAATGTAGAGTACTGGCTGGTATTTTCGGCCGGGGGGTATTTTCGGCCACTCTGGCCTTATTTTGGTCCTACCAAATTACATTTTGGAAGATACATCATGTAATTTTTTTCAGAAGACACCTGAAAGCATTGTTTTTGTTTCCTGAAAATGAAAGGGTACCCAGGTTACCCAACTCAAGACTAAATTTCCTCATTTATAGAGAGACCACTAGATTTGTTGGCCATGACCTGAGAACCTTAACATGTCTGTTAATACATCAATATAAACTCAGCAGTTGCCAAAGGGTATTCATATTGTGAAATTCCATGAAAATTCAGGTCTTGCTTAGTATGTTAAAGTTCTACTTTGTATTTTAGTAGAAATTTTCATTATTTATATTTTCCATCCCTAGTTTAGGGGGGGTGGCCGAAGATAGGTGCCATAATTCAGCTGTGGGGGGTATTTTCGGCCACCAGGCAGTACTATTAATGCTGTAAAAAGCACCCATACCACTTTTTTAAACTGGCAACAGCTTTCCTCAGCTGGCAAACACATTTAATATGCACATTTAAATATTTATGGAGCAGTTTGTATAGAAAATATATTTTTTCCTGTTTGGTATATTCGTTTTGAATAGATTTTGAAACCTAGATCTAGATTTTTGGGTGAGCTAAGACAGATAGACCTACCACCATCATCCATATGTAAGGCAGACCCTGAAAGTCTGGGTTGAAGCCTATTCACATATTTTTTATAATAGATACAAAGAGAATAAAAGTCTGATTGTGGGAGCCAGATTAAATAAATGTACCTATTTTGCATGTACTTCCACTTTTAATTGGCACATATATGCAAAGTGGCCGAAAATACCAACCCCTGGACGAAAATACCCCCCCAAAACTGAAAATTTAACAATTGGTCCTACTAGTACCAGTAAAACTGTTATTGTGGTGCCAACTGTCCAAATATGTTGGAAATACCCTCCCTTACTTTATCTATCACTAAAATTGCTTTAAATAAATATTTCCATGTATGGTAGCAAATTAAAGCTTAAGTGGCCGAAAATACCCCCTAGTACTCTACAGGTATATTCAGAGACATTGGACACACACGTCTCTAGCCTTATCAACATTAAAATCAAAAATAAATACAAAGCTCATGTAGCTAAATCATGCTAACCCAATCCCCCCCCCCCCCCCCCCCACAGGGAGGCTTCTCAAAGAAAATTTCATCAAGACTCGACTATACCATATTTGTGTGAAGTAATAGATATATTGAATCTAAAGGCCCCAGGCCCCCACCACATTGAGGAGCGCCCCGGCGCAAAATCGCGACGGTACGGTATATAAAGATAAACATTTGAGCACAATTTCATTTTGAAGTCCCTTTCCATCGATGTTTATAATGCTACAACTTCCCACCACATTCACATCCCCCTCCCATGTCCCCCCCCCCCCCACCACCACCACCACCCTCTCGGGCGGGGGCGGGGGTCTTCCGACCTAAATATTGGTCGATTTACATTCCCAATATGTCATTCTGATCTTGACAATGTTTGCCAGACAATGAGTAAGTTTGTTATAAGCTTAAGTAAGGTTATGCTACCGAAAAACGCAATTTACCGGCACCAAGTTTAGCGAGATCGGCAATCTTCGCCAACGTCGCCTGCGTGATGCCGCAGCGGATCCGCTCATCTGAGTCATCATCATGTCAAATGTCATTTCGACTTTAATCTAAAATACTCCTATTTCACCAAAAGACATCCAGTAAAAAGTAAATGTGTATATTACCTGAACGGTCGTAGTCTTTCACGACCAGCTGTAGGCGTGTGTCGGCCTTCTGCTCGACAAAAACACCTTTGACGTAGATTTGTAAATGCTGTATATGATGTGTATGACTATCTTCAATGGACGCGCGCTAAAATATGTTGCTATGTAAACCTAAAACCCCTGAAGTCAACTTCGGACGATGCACGACGAAACGTAGTTCTCAAACACTTGTTTAAAAACTGACATTTACTTCATATTTTACAATTGCGCAAGTTTTATTGCATTGTTAGATACTTGATAACTTCATTTCTTTCTGAATAAAACGTGTCATGTTCTTTAATAATTTAAGTCAAGTTTGCACTATTTCCGCGGGATGTTCCACTCTCCCTACACTGATTAGATTTCATGACGTAGATTTACGTCACGCAAATCTCTGCTTGGAGAGTGAGTCCCACAAATCACTCCGCCATGGAGACAGGCAATGACGTCACGTCAAGTCATGTGACGGTCTACGTCATGTGACACGTGCAGCGTCGTACTCGTCTGTGAAGTTTGAGACAACAACATGGTTGATGACGACGGGCTCTAATTCACGAATTGTACAACAACAAGACTAAACTGGATCAGAACTACTTAAGGTACGTAAAGATGAAACATCAGAGGTACTCTAGCACGTGATACAAAGCTGTAATTTGATAATAATTGACGGTTGAGCTGGTTCAAAGTGTGTCCGATGTTTGTTCCTGTCGGCATTCAGACTTCACTTCAGCCTCAGGCCTCACGTCCACTGCCGCCTCTACTGCATGCCCTCTACTCTCACTTTGCACACACTTCTAGCCGCCGAAGTCCAACTTCATATATATTTTGTAACTTGTCCCTTACAATTTCAATACAGTGTAAATCGTCCAGATTTAATTCAGGGGCGGATCCAGGATTTTGAGAGAGGGGGGGGGGGTCCGCCCCCCCTAAATCCGCCCCTGCCATTTATCAAAATGGACATGTGACATGAGGCCTAGTGCCATGCGACATGTGATTGTCATGCGGGCTGAAATGATAGTGACAGGGGACATGAGCATTTCTTAAAATCGACATGGGACATGGGGATTATTAAGCGACATGGACATGCGACATGGCCATTTCTTAAAATCGACATGCGACATGGGGGGCCCCCATCTACACCCCTTATAGATCTATAGGAACTGCTTCCACAGTCCACACATTTTACTTTCAACCCCGTTCAGTCACTCTGGTACCGACAGTGATCTCAGCGTTAACGTTGTGTTTGATAGTTTAATGGACCACGTTGCATATACCACGGTATATGTACAGTCAACTCCCTCTAATGTGGCCACCCTTGGGACTATGAAAAAGTGGCCGCTTTGGTGGGGTGGCTGCATTGGAGGGGGTCATTTTCTGTACATTGTAGTATGTCTGGGACTATGAAAAGTGTCTGCATTAGAGGGATTGGCTGCACTGGAGGGGTGGCCGCTAGGAGGGAGTTGACTGTATTAGTACTACTGGTGACGACCAGAGACTGACCCCCATATCCACATACTACTTACAGTTACACCACTGGGACTTGCCGCCCTCGCCCTGAGTGTGACAGTCTCAGACCCGACTCTACAAAAGTACAATTAAAGCGAAGGAGGTTCATGGTTCGAGATGAGAGGCGTTCATTTCTTTCTATGTAGGCCCTATTTCAGTGATTATAAAGTTTACCGGTCAAAGACGTTACCTGGTCAAAGACGTTACCTGGTCAAAGACGTCATCCGGTCGAAGACGTCATTTGGTCAAAGACGTCACCCGGTCAAAGACTATCAACTTGTATCGATCTCATGAGACACAGGAGGGGGGAGTGGTTGGTGAGTTTTGGGGGTCCAAAAAAATCTTGACCCCTTTTCAGCAAAAATGCTCGCACGTTACTATTGTACAAAGAGGCAGAAAAATTCCGACCCGTCTCGAAGGGGAGGGCAGAAAATATTGACGGGTCGATAATATCTGCCCCCCTTAAGACGGGCCAGAGCTTATCGACCCGTCATAATCATATTTGTTACTAGGTTTAGACCCTAAAATCGTAACCACTTGGAATCGTAACAATAGAATATCAATTTAGTATAGCTTTTTACATGTACGCGTGTTGTTTGGATGAACAAAAACTTTTTTTTTAAATAATTTTTTTTATTCCTCCAAACAACTGTTTTAGATAGCCGGTCATAGACGGTACCCGGTCATAGACGGCACCCGGTCATAGATGGCACCCGGTCATAGACGGCACCCGGTCATAGACAGCACCCGGTCATAGACAGCACCCGGTTATAGACAGCACCCGGTCATAGACGGCACCCAGTCATTCACGGCACCCGGTCATAGATGGCACCCGGTCATAGACGGCACCCGGTCATAGACGGCACCCGGTCATAGACAAACACATTGGCCCAAGTTCGTGAGACACAGCCTTGAATAAGCACAGGGGTCTCAAATAAGCACGGGTCTTGAATAAGCGCAGGATCAATGAGGGTATATTTAGATTAAAATTGAGGCCATTTGCATATCTTGAATAAGCAAAGGTCTTGTATAAGCACATGGTAAATGGTAGCATTGAAACTTATAAGCGCAGGTGCACTTATTCAAGCCACTATAGTACCTAAATCTCCCCCATAACGTTGTGGCTATTTTGTGTTACAGAGGTACAGGGGTATGAAGCAGGAGTATGCGGTGGGAGATACAACAGCCGTACGCGGCCTGAGTCAGACGTATGAGCGGGGACAGGTGCCATAGACCGCACCTTGATGATAGGGATGTCATTGGTATCACATGTATCGATACATCGCTATTTTTTATGTATCTAATAACCGATGGGTATCGATATGCTGCAATCTTGGATTCTTTTTTTGCTATATCTCAGTTTTTACGGCGTGTAAATCAGACAATTATTAAGGATTTTAGATAGGAAAATGTGAAGAAAAAAAATTATTGAAAAAATGTCAGTTTTTACAACATGAAAATTAGACCATTATTAAGCTTTTTAGGGAGCCCTCTGTAGCTCAAAAATGCAAAATCAATTTGGCCTAGCTAATCTACCTTTTTTTGGATATGTTGAATAAATGATACATTATATATATCGACACCAAAATAGTGAATAACTGATAACCTATGAAATTTGATACCAATGACATCCCTACTTGATGAGCGCTCAGTGCATGCTGCCAGCCATATTCCCTCCCTCCGGGCACCAGCGCTGGAACCCCTACCTCTTACGACAAGGTAGGTCTAGGCCATGCTTAAAATTCAAATCCTTTCCCATAAGGTCAAAATAAAGGAAGTTGTGTTTCAGGTTACATAGTCCTAAAATCTAGGTAGGGTAGGTCGGATATTTTTATTTACTTTGGTCTGAAAAGTAGCTAAAAATTGACTTGCAAACTTTAGGCCAGACCCCAAAAAAAAGTTGGTCAATGGATTTCATGCACCTTATCTTTGGAAATTTTACTTTGTCGGAGGCTGGGTTAAACAATAATTGCGGTTGCTGCCGCGTAAATAAATGCCTCAAGCATTTCTTTAAGCAGGCAACAACCGGGAGGTACGATAATAATCAACCTCAGGACCATGGAAATGGGTGTTTCTAGGCAGATAAACAATGAGAATAGCTGTTGCTAGGCAACCAGTGGGTTTAGCAACAAACCAATGGAACCATTGAATTCCTTTGGTCCAAGTTAGGGGGGATAGGTATAATTATAATCAACCTCAGGACCATGGAAATGTGCGTTGCTAGTCAGATAAACAGTTAGAATAGCTGTTGCTAGGCAACCAGAGGTATAAGCAACAAACCAATGGAACCATTGGAGAAAAATTTCACTAGCTCGCACTATTTCCACTGACCAACTTTCTTTTTGGTGTGGCTTTAGCGCCCTCTCGCCCACAACAGCGTTGACTCATGGACTATCAAATTGACTCTGCAAAAATTACTTGAAATACAAATATTTTTTCAAAATTGGATAACAATTTCTAGGGTCAGCCCTCTTTTGATAGGTAGGGTCAAAAATTGTTGGTAATGTTGGTTGTGTTGTCCTTTCAGATCCTCCACTATGAAGTTGGACAAGTGTAGTATATACCGACAGAGGAGGAGGAAACTCGCGAGCGGTGACCGTCAACATGATGCCGTTCACCAGTTACACAAGGCTTAGATGCTCTCACTAAATATACTCTATTAGGATCTTATATCTTTATTGGACAAATTGTAGACTAGACTATCAACTAAATAACATCCACTTATATAATCTGTAGGAGTGGTGTTGTTCACAGAACACCAACTCCAGAGATTTTAGAGACAGCATGCCCGTGCGACCATTTCCATGACAACCATTTACAAGGGTGTTTTTATACCAATCAAAATGCCTGTTTATAATTAGGGGGGTACCCTGGCAACAGTTACTGGTGAGGAAGAATTCAGAAGTTCAAAGACCCCACCAGCAGCAGCTACCAGGAGTCTGGGATTTGTGGATTTTCTAGGATTGTGTGATAGTCTTTCACTTTCATTGTTTACACACCAGATGCCAGCACCATTACCACCAATCTGAGTGAGTGTTTGCAGTCTACTGCTAGATATAATTTATAGGCTATCTATTTGTGATTGATTTAGTGTGAGTTTGGACCAGTATTTAGGTTCAGGTAAGGTCAGCCATATTTATTCCTGTAGTTTGTACTCAGTTGCCAGTGACATTAATAACAAGAATTGCGGTTGTTGCCACGTAAAAAAATGCCTCAGGCATTTTTATACCCGGCAACAACCGCAATTCTTGCATTCGAAGAAACATAATGTCTACATGGTTGGTATGTTTGAAGGGAACCCATTCAAGACACCAAAAAAGCAGGGCCGGGAAGGGGTTATCAGGGGGAAGGATGATATTTCTTCAAATATGGCATTTCCTATGAATTCCTTGGGTCCATGTTAGGGGGTAAGGAAATGTGTGTTGCTTGACAGATAAACAATTACAATAGATGTTGCTAGGCAACCAGCTGGATTAGCAACAAACCGATAGAACCATTGAATTTCTTGGGTCCATATTAGGGGGGGGTAGGTATTTTTTTTTTTTGAATTGCTTTATTGTTACTTCATATATGATTTTCATAACAACAATCCTGGAGTTTTACATGTGAACAGATTTCTCTTAAATGCAACAATCTAAGACATGCATTGCAAGCTACAGTCAAAGACACCTTAAAAGTAAAATGGAATTTTGGTTGTGAATATATATATACGTTTAAATCAAAAACAGTAATTATTTACAATACGTATATGGTAATAGCGACATTGTTTTTATGAATACAGTTCATTAGTGAGGGCTACTAATATGCTACTTTAGATAAAAAGACCTTGTCCTCAGGATGAAACACATAAGTTATATCCAAGAAAAAATCACCAATTACGCATTAACTAGTACATCATTTCTTGCTCTAATTCTCCTTTGTCTGTTTAAGAATTCTGGCCCATTTATATACTCCTTTCTTTTTCCTTTCATAAATGTGTTATAAATAACCTTAATTCTCTTCTTAAAAGACTCCTTCTTCACCAAAAATTGTATATCTGCATCAAGCTTGTTCCATAACATTACTCCTCTGTAATATGGTGATTTTATATAGAAGTCAGATCTTGGTCTCTTTAGAAGAAACACAAACTTATCATTAGCTCTAGTATTAACTACTCTTCTTTGACTTATTAGTTTTTTTGATTTTCTAAACAACAGCGAGGTTAAGAGTTCTTTCCTCCTATCTAATAACATTGGGATTTCACATCTCAGGTGCAAACCTACTACATTTTCATCCCTAACTTTACATCTTAGACAAACTCTTAATGCTTGATTCTGTAACACTTGAATTGAATTAACAACATCCTTATTCGCTGAGTCAAGTAAAAAACAACAGTAGTCAGCAAATGGAAGAATTGTTTGTCTATATATGGAGATTGCTGTGTACTCATCTACCATGTATCTTAGTTTGGCCAACTTAAAAATTTTATTAGTTATTTTTGAGTGAATTTCAGAGGCAAATTTCTTAAGAGTGAGTTGTCAGTCTAAAGTTACTCCCAGATATTTATAGCTATCAACAGACTGTAAATAATTACCGTCAATTACTAGATTAATGGGAGGGGCTTGATTTAGTTTTTGAGTAGAAGCAAACCACATACACTGCGTCTTCTTAACATTAATGGTCATACTATTTACATGACACCAATTTGACAATTCATTTAAATCCATTTGAACAGCCCTTTCTGCCAACCTGTAGTTCGGGTTATTATTGTATAATACTATATCATCGGCATACATTATAATCTTTGAATTAGTTATTTTTGGTACTAGATCATTAATGAATAAAATAAAAAGTAGAGGGCCTAACACTGAGCCCTGTGGTACTCCAAAAGTTACACTTTTCATATCAGAACATATATCATCAACCTTAGTCATTTGTAACCTGTTCGATAAGTAAGACTCTAGCCATTTGAGAAATTTGTAATTTAAACCAATATTAGACAATTTCTTCAGTAATAGACCATGATGAATACTGTCAAAGGCTTTCCTCATATCTACAAATGTTGCTGCCGTGTAATGACTTAAATCTCTGTTTCTGAACAAGTCATTGACAAAATTTGATACTGCTTCGCCTGTACTACAGTTCTTTCTATAACCAAATTGACAATCATCTAAAAGCTGTTCAGTCTCTAAATGAGTACTTAAATATTTATGTGCTAGAACTTCTTGCATCTTACCAATAATGGGCAAAATACTGATAGGTCTAAGATTAGAAACACTCTTAGAATCTCCTGGTTTAGGTAGAGGGGTAATACATGCTTTGGACCAGGATTTTGGAAAATCTCCATTGTCAAAAGAAAATTGAAACATGTGTACAATTTGAGGAATAATACATTTAAATGCATCCTTGAGGATCTTTGATGACACAAAAGTGACTCCTGATGGCTTACTTATGTCTATGTCATTGATCACTTGCTTTACATCTTCGAAATTTAGCCTTAGATTTGTATTCAAACCCACATAGATGTCAGTACTAGGTGAGTGATAAACCGTATCAGCTCGATCTAGTCCCTTTGCAACCTTTTCCTCGAATAAATTTTCTCCCACAGCCGCAAAGAAATTATTTATATAATCTGGAGTCTCTTCATAGGGAACAAAGTCATTCTTATCATCATCAAACAATCTCGGCATCTTAATCTCAGATTTACATTTCAAAAGCCCATTTACAGATTTCCAGAATTTTTTGGGGTTACCTTTATGTTCTTCTAGCTTCTCTTTAAAAAGATTTGATTTAGCATTATTAATTGCATGTGAAATTTGCTGCCTAAGTAATTTTGCCTCCTCTAAATACTTGTTGTCCTCAGTATGCCTAAAGTGAATTAAGTTGTCTCTCCTTAGATTAACCAGTTCTAATATTTCATCATTGAACCAATCATTACCATAATCCTTAAAGGTGATGTCCCTTAAAGGACAGAATTCATCTAAGTAGTCTATTATTATATCTATAATGAAATCCCACTTTGCCTCAACCGTAGGCATTCTGTAAAAGACTTCCCAGTTTGCAAAAAGCAGCCTTTCTGCCAAATCATTAAAATTATACTCTCTGTACGTCCTTCCCATAGTTTTCTTGATTACATATTGTCTTTTAGCAATCTTCCTGACAGCATAAATTGGAAGATGGTCAGAAATTAATGCATTTATAATTCCAGACTCGCTGACATGTATGCAATTTGTAAAAATATTGTCTATTGTTGAGCCTGTACCACTTTTACCATTTTTCCTTTTCTTTAATCTAGTGACTCCACTTATTAGAGGTAATGCCCCAAACGTTTTACATTTAGTCACAATTTTCTTTATACAGTTATTGTCAGCCTTTCTAAAATTAACATTGAAATCCCCACAAATCCAAATTTCAGAATCTATATTTTCACCTATAAGTTGCAAGTGCTTACAAAATAAATCAATATCAGTATTTGGTGGTCTGTAAATAGAGCAAATTAACATGTTTTTATGTTTGGGTTGATTAATATTTACAGCTAGGCATTCAAAATTCTTATTTGTGACTGTTAAATTCTTATTAATACTACAATAAGGGGCTAAATCATTTGGTACCATACACATCACTCCTCCACCATTTTTATGTATCCTGTCTAGTCTGAAACATTTTTTACCTGGCCAATCTATCATAGAGTCATCATGCTGTGTTTTTAGCCAGGTTTCAGAGAACGTCAATATATTCCAATTTCCCAACAACTTATGAATCTCATCCTTTTTACCAAAGTAACTTCTACAATTCAAATGTAGAATTCCCAATCCTTTATAATCTTTTGCGTACGAATCCATATTTCCATGAATGAATCTACACCTTCAGTTCTGAATGTCGCATATTCACAAAGTAAAACACATTTGATTAGGAATAACTTGATAAAAGGAACTATGTACAAGTGAGCATTAGTGCAAGGCATTATTACACTTAATGTTCCAACATATGCAATGATGGAGTTCGCGAGAAAACCTAACAAGATATGTTGAGAGTATTATATACAAGAGACAAGAAAATTACATCTTAAAAAAGATGTGAGTTCAATTAGTCAATACAGACTAATTATACACAAATATTTACTATTAGTGTTAATACAATGAAGAGCAGGAAAAAGATATGGACAGAGCGGTTCCATATGAATCAATGTTACTTGCGTTGAGTGTTTACCATATTACTAAGTACCGTAAATATACTTTCAGTAAGTTAATTGCTAATATTATACCAGTAAATAAATAAATGAAGTGTACAAAAAATGTTCAAACTTTCAAATACCCGCTGGGCCAATTAAATAGTTGAACACTCTCCACACACCAAATGGTACTTTGATACATGTTATTATTCAAGTGTAGAAGAAACAACACCCTCTGGGCCGGAGTCTCATTACTTTTTGTACAATAACAATTTAATTAGATATACCGGTAAGTATACAAATGGTATAAAAAATCACCAAGTAGTATTTGAAGATGCATGGCTCTTGAACTTGTTGTTGTATGAATTCTTGAAACTGGTCACCGGTAGATTTGAAACTGGTTACCGGTAGACTTGAAGACTGCTCTGGTAGTATACACTGCCCACTGGACCTGTGATACTAGCTCAGACATGTAGACTGGTTTTGACGGTGAAAAGTAAGAGATGGAATGAAATGTAATAAAATGGAACTGCCCACTGGACCTGTTTCCATCATCAAATTTTTTCAAGTCAGTCTTATGTATTTCCCTTGATTATCCTCGCTCACCGGACTTATGAGAAATCTAGTTTTCATACTAATTTCAACAAACTGCCCACTGGACCTGTTTGTCTAAAATTAGATTCACACTCATTTAAGCTGAAGACTCAATGCTTGAATCCCCTTTGCAAAATATTCGGCTACTTTCTTCAGCATATCCTCATTGGGGTGGCACCCGTCGTATAGCCTATCATACGAGGGCCCACCATGTGACTTTGAGTGATGTATCAGACCATCAATTCTCACTCTCGCTGCAGTTTCCATTTTGTTTGCATCATGAATGAGTGAATTCAGAGACTTAATTCCACTATCAAGATAATCTTGATTTTTGTCTCTTACTACTGGGATATGAGGAGTAAATTTGTTGTTGAACTCCCCTAAGTCTACTCCATATACACCTGCCACTAATATTACAATATCAGGTTGGAACTCGCATACTTGATTTCTGAATGATTGCATCTTGTCCAATACTGACGCTGCAACAACTTCAACAGGGCCTACAAATTTTACAGGCTCATCCTTCCTTTTTTCTGTGTAATCACATATTCCTGTTGCCAGAATAATTACATCAAATCTCTCTTGCCTCAGCCTTAGTTGTGTGATGTACCTAGCCTCATCAGTACTGAGACCAGATACATAATTTATTACTACATGTTCAGTGGTAATTAAATTTCTTAATTTAGGATAAATCCCATGCAGCCTCGAATCTCCTACCATGAATACTTTTAGACTATCTGGCGACTCCAGCCCAATCATCCTTTGTTGAAATGTCTTGTAGAACCTCTCATATTTTATTTCTCTTGCATAAGCAAAGTTGGCTGCCATAATGAATTGTGTTGATAGTCAGACTCACGATTGACTATTATTGGCCTGGTATGGTGTGATATTGAAGGTCAAAAAGCTGCTAGAGGGGTTGCTGTATTTGTTGATGTTGTTGTATAAGCTGAGGTGGCAACCCTTGTTGCTGTTGCTGTTGCTGTTGTTGCTGGTGATGCATGAAAAGCATAGGCCTACTTCCTCCTTGTGTATTACTCAGCAACTGTGGGTTTGCATTATGGCTGTGGGATAGAGTAGTATCATGCCTGACCGGGGTGTGCAGCCCTTGTGGATGTTGTTGCTTAAATAAATTTCTGAAAGGTGGTGTCCTCATTAATGGCACATGAGATTCTGCCGAATTCCTACTTACCGGGGAGGTTTGCCCAGTGACATCTGCCTTCAACCTCTGATGCACCAGTTGCTGCTGTATATGTTGTTGTTGCTGCAAATGTTGTTGATATTTGTCTAAATGTTGTTGGCGTTGCTGTTGTTGTTGATGTTGCTCTACCTGAGTCGGGATCACTGGTTGTTGAACACTAATTCTGGACAAACCTGAGTCAACTTTGTCGGTGTTTCTAGCATCTGCACATTGAATATTTTGATGAGGCAGTACGTGATGCTGTTGTTGATGTTGTCGTTGATACTGTTGTTGTTGAATGTTTACAAGCCCTGCAGATTGTTGATAATGATGAGACTGCCTGACTTGATAGTCCCCAACAGTAGTGCCTGAACCCCCTGCCAACTGAGGGGATGTGCTTTGTTGTTGTTGCTGCAGCATTTGTTGTTGACCCGGTTGAATTGAAATGTCTTGTTGCCTTGAAGGTTGTCTTGGTTGCTGCACCTGTGCAGAGTTGAGAGAATTGGGGGTAGGATTAGTTATTACATTTAGCTGTACAAAGCAGTCTCTGACTTTGGTAGTTAATTTCCCCTGTAGGTTCTGTCCTTCATAAGTACCATCGTCATACTTTTTACTCTCAAAGACGGCCTTTCCTCCCCATACTTCACAAAGCGTACTTTCTATGCACTTCAACGGACTTGTTGATATCAAACGCGCCTTGAGATCAGCATTTTGATCGTATTTTGCAATGAGCAGCCTTTCCATAACCTCATCTTTAACCATTTCCCATTCATCATTTGCCGAAAATTCATTTGAAATGGTTTTCATTTGTCTAGGATCCCGCGCCGACATGACTCGGGTTGCACGCCCTTCTTCCTCATGAAACCGGCATTTAACATATACATACGCTTGTTCCAGACAGTTGAAGGTTTTCTCTTCACCTTGCACTTCAAATATGATTTGACATTTGAAGAAGTTACTTAAATATGCCGAGGAGCCATTGTAAACAATTCCGTGCGGTGTTTGCCGAATCCTCTCCTGCTTCAAATTGTCACGCTCTCTGTTTACCCGCGTAGCTGTGACGTCATCATTTTCGGGCGGAGCGGCCGCGTTCGACAATTCCACTATGGTGAGTCCGTGTGGAATGTAGATGTCGGGCAGTCTGTCTAGTTGATCAAATGCATAACTAACACCACCTATCTGAATGCACCCGTCTTGAATTCTTGCTTCAATGTCATTACTCATGCAATGCTTCACTACTTTCCTCAGTTTGTTCTTCAGAATTCGGATTTGTTTTGGCTCGTCTTCACAGATTGAGATTGGCGTATCTGGATTTACGTTTCTCAATAGCCTCTGTTGCCGGTACATTTTAGACTTCAATGCCAGTGTGTCCACACATACTAGAATTGGGACCTTCCTATTATAATCAGGTATTTGATGTGGATTTCTAAGCCTCCTTGCCCCAATGATGTTTACAGGTGTGACAAATATCCCCATATCAAGGCAAATATTTTTGATGTGGATGTAGAGATTTTCGTTTGGTTTTTCTGGAACTCCATGTATGACTAGATTTCGTAATGGATGCTCATCCTCATGTTGCACATTATTTCTTGACTTAACTGCACCAGTGAAAGATGTTGGCTCCGCCCCATTTATCTCCTTCAGCTGTGCCGTGAAATCAAGCTTCAATTTCTGCAAGTATGCCTCGGTTTCCATTTTAAAGGTTTCCAAAGATTTCTTTTGCACATCCAGATCTAGCAGCTTCAAATCCAATTTCACAATGTCTTCTGTCATTTTGACTGTGGTGGTGTGCGCAAATGTATCAGTCAATTTGATTTCATCTCTCAACCCTGAGATGTCCCGATCCTGACCCACTGACTGTTGCATTTTGTTCTCCAGAGTGGTTAACCTTTCAACAATTCTCTGATATTTTATCTCTGATTCTTCAAACCTTTTGCTCGTGTCATTTGTAATCTCACCAAATCTCTCATCAAATCTCCGATTAATACCCGCCAGCTGGCCCGCAATATAATCTAGTGATGCCTGCGGTACTTGTTCAGCAGTGGTACCTGCACCTTCCGGACTAGCGTACTCCTCCTGACTCTGTGACGTCAAGCCGCAGTTACCGTTGTTTATCTCCTTGCCAACTGCACTCAATTCTCCAATATTCGTTAATTTATGAGTACATTTTGAAGTATTCTCATCACAGAATGTACAGATACCTTTTGTTTTGCTTCTGGTTGACCTAATTGCAATGGTAGACCTCTCTTTTGATTGAAGCAAATCCGAAGACTCGACGATGGTCGACGTCACCGATGACGCCATAACTTTTGAACTTGCGTCTCCGCACGCATAAAAGTCTCAATAAAAAGAAAATTGCTCCTTTTCTCTAGCTCAGATTAACTCCAGATGATCTAAGCATACTAATACATCTCCTTATGATGAATAATCCATCCGCTCTGTCCTTTTTCCTGCAAATTTCCTTAAAATTACATAGCGCTGTCTTCAGTCAAGTCCAGTCCAGTTGGCCGCGTTCGATTGCCCATGGTGTAATTTCCTTTGGTTATCCAACTGTAAACCAGAATGATTTCTATATAATGGTTGTATATCACATGTCCAGGTTCTTTCTTTTGTACAATAAGTGAACTACTTCAATTAATATTGATCTCATTTGGTGTAGGCCGCCATGGAATTCTGTAGATTTACATCAGACAAAGTGCAAATAAATACCTTATTTACAATGTTCTGTTATTGTTTGATATGTCCAGTTCTCAAATCTTTAAAGACCGCATAGTGCTTTAATACACTGTACCATTCATCATGATGCGTAACTCAACAGGGCAGTATTAAAGTATCACACTGGCTACTGTTTTTTGTTAAAGTTTTATCGAATCTAATGGTCTTTCAACCAAATCTAGGTTGAGGCGGTTTGCTTTTCTGCGGTTGATACAATCCCGAAGGGTCAACATGATGCATGAATGGTGTAGCCAAGAAGGGGAGAATGGTTGTCGGTCAACATCCTGGATCAATTTCAAGAAGATTTAATTTTGAGTCAATTGGATACACTCATTTTAATGGACTCATCACACACAACATAACTAGTGTATCAATGCACTACCACATATTACATGGCTAGTTCATTAATGCACTTCCAGGCATGATACAACTAGTGCATTAACATCCTACCAGGTAGTTGCTAGCAAAACTCGTAGTAAATCACGTCATCTCTACATCTTATCTCAACAGATATTTACTACATTTGGTTACGTCGTATTCTTGGCCTCATGACGTCTTATATGCAAATGGTTTAGACGTCACTCTTCTGACATCTTTTCAATGTAACATAATGATATTAGTATGACCTGCTTTGAAATATTTGAAGGACATCAGAAAGATGCGATATAAAGATGTCAGTAAGTGGGATGATTATAACATTGCGAGAGGTGGGTATATTCCAAAATCATTTTAATTGTGTGGTAACATTTATATCATAAATAAGATACCACATGCAGACACATTTTAGACATCATGAAAAGACATGTATCTAAAGTCTACCCTATACCTAGAGTAGGACTTCTCCATCAGAAGTAGGTAACATCTAAGGCAATTGATTTAATCAGCACATTTTGCCTCTAGACATCACCAATATTCCTGCAGCGATTTAGCACAGTTATCCTAGCACAGAGGCCATGATGTGATGTCAGCTTATGGTCAGTCTATGGGATTTCAATAGATTTAGCAACCACAGAAAAGGTGTGCTCATACTAATATCCTGGTTTTTCGTTTAATAATTGTTCTATAGAAACAAAAATAACAGATCATACATTCCAGAGAAAAAGTTATTCAAGTTTCATCTTCTATGTAAATTTATTGTGTTGAATAGATACTCATTTATGGTCAAACTATTGCCAATGTAGATTGAATTCTATCGATATCGGTTAAGGGAGACATCTTCTGTCAAAAGTGTGAACTACTTGAGAGGTAAAGTACAGATGTGTTATAGACATCATAATCTGACCAGCTAAAGATGTACAACATATTTAAAGTATACGTAATGTTGGTGTCAAATCTATCACATTATTTTAGCATTCACTTTAAGGCATGAATTTGACATGAATGTATTATATGTATAATTTCTCAAAAAAAAGATATTTTATTCTAATCAAAATTTAACCACTCGTTACATAAAAGAATTACCACATTCAAACGCACAGATGATATCAAATAACTAATGTCTCTTTCACATTGCCATTTAGATGTAAATGATATGTCAGTTTCCTGTCAAACTACTATGTAAAAGGATTCACTCCCTCAAGATGGTGTGATGAGGTCATTTTCACGTATTAACGTGAATATGACCAGTAAAAGACGTGCTTTTTACATAAGGTGCTAGCTGGGTACGTTGGTACATTATGCCAACCCTTCAGGAATTTATCAACATGTAGTGTCTGGACAATGCATGATTATGACATCAACAAACTACTGGCTAGTGATGCATTCATGCATCATGACGCCATGAAGGGCATAGTGCATCACAGCACTAGGCTATCCTTTACAGACTAAGTATAGAGCAGAGCTGGAAAGACTAAAGAGAACTTGAAGGAGTAAAATCTTTATTATGCTATGATAGTATAGCTGACGTCTTATAACACAAGTGATAATCAGGTCAAACAAAAACAGCCCTTCATATACCACTTTACAAATGAGCCTCTCCTATGGGGAATAATAATGCTATTGAAATGTATGCACTAAAAGTATTATCGCTTAACAATTCTTAAAAATTAACTCCTAACTATAATACTTCACATGGTTGGTGGCAAGCGTAATCAAGGAAATGTCATGAGAGTAAAGCTTTAACTTCACACATAGCTATGACAAACGTCATCAAAGTTTGTTCATTTTGATGAAAACTTGAATGGTTCATATATCATGATGTCTAATGCTTTAGGAATGGTATAGTGTTTTAATGCATCATGCCCTTGGTTGTATTGCATGATGCACCAATGCAGCACTGGTGAGTTACTTGCCGAGGCTACATTGGTGCATCATGACGAGAAATGTTATCTTTTAGTGACATCCGTCCTTAAAGGGTTAATTAACAAAAAATACAATATTGCGTGTATCTAGATTCGCTGATTTCTGAAAATTGGCACTTTAATTCAATGCTGTATTCACGCTGGACGTATTTTCACAGATTTTGAAATCCGCGAAATGCATGAAATAAAGTACATTTACAGTATCAGATTATCAGAGTATAAAATCGACATCACAGATAGTGACCTTCATGCTGGGCCCCGGGGGCTGGAACACCTTAACATAGAGACGGCAGGCACCGGCACACTTACAGGCGTACGTCAACCCCCACAGGTGTTTACAGCGCTGCAGGCCCCCAGACAGCTGACACGTGGACGTCACCGGGGTCATGTCAGCCGACGTGAAGACACGCACAACGTCACCACGCAGGTGTTCTACGTCAGGGGACAGGACGATGTCAGTCTCAAAGTTAGCGTCCAGCAGCATGTGGTTGGAGAGTGTGAGGGCCTGGATGCTGTTGTCGATGCTGAGACACGTCGTGTTGTCCTCATCCTGCAGCAACACCAGGAGAAAAGTCGTCACAAATACTGCCTTACATCAACTGAATTGAACATTAGGAAGTGTTCATTTATTAATTACAGGGGGTGGGTGGTGAAATTTTGCGCAGAGGGGCGAAAATTGTTATGCCCCCCTCTCGAGAGTGTTGAACGTTTTGTGCCCCCCCTCGCCGAGGGCGCCGAAAATTTTTCGCCCACCCCCCTTTGAACTATAGTAACTCGTGGGCCAAAAAGGGGCTAAATTTTTTACGCCCCGCCTTCAAGAGGGGTCAGAATTTTTTACGCAAGCCCCCCTCAGGAGGGGTCAGAAATTTTTACGCCCCCCCCCAACCCACCACCCCCCCTGCAATCCTTGGACAAGCTGTTCTATAGATAAAGTGCATTTCTCTCAAGATATTATATGATTTGTTGCCTATAAGGGGTTTAATTTGGGGGGGGGGGTGAATGGTGTACAAATACAGCCCTGCTGAGTAACTCATCAGTGCAGTGTGGACCCCTGAGTGTGAACAAGTTACTTTATTTCATGGTGAATTCGGTCTATCAATGATAAAGAAATGTTGCCCGATGGAAGTAAACAAACACCACGGAAGTATACAAACAACGCGGAAGTAAATAACCATAGACTGCAAATCTATCTTGAAGTAGGAACAACAAACTAACATTTGAATTGAGTCCTCACAAATACTTTCATGTACCAGTTGAAGCCTTGGAACATAATATTGAAGTGCCTAAGCATTACCATGAAAAATGTAAATTTCCCCCAAAACATTGTATTATTGGATGTGTGTGTTATTGTATGCTGCATTCTAAGCCAGCTATCTCAACATTTTAAAGCCACCAGTTAGATCGATTTAGAGACAGCACTACATAGCCGGTTATGGCTAGTGTATGGGAAGATGGAATTCACCTGTTACGAAGACGGGTAGGGGTGGACCGGGGGAGAGGAAAGGACGTTTTGGTTTATTGGACATTGTGGTTTTGTGAAGTGTGGCCCCTAAAACGAGGAGACCTTTAATGTGATGAGAGCCAATGCCTAGCCTAGAGATGGGATGAAGACCACAGAGGGCTGGGGAGCTAGAGAGAAAAGGAAAGGTGAGATGACATGAGCACCAAGACAGCTAGTACCGTAAAACCTCGCGTATAAGCCTAAGTCGCGTATAAGCCGCACCCCCAGTCAAGGCCGACCATATAAGCCGCACTGGGGATCTGAATGTGCCGATCTTAGTACTGTATCATAGTGGCAAAAACTCGCGTATAAGCTGCACCCCGACCCTGGGCTGATCCTATAAGCTGCACTGCTGATCTGATTAGCGTACTAGCCGCGGCTTATACGCGAGGTTTTACGGTAACTGTAATACCACGGCCGGGTTGACTAATTTCTATAGTCTAAGAAGCAGTAAAACTAAGGGCCACGTGAAACTGACTGAAAATTTCCAGTGCTGCACTGGCGCATCATGTTCACTCTTTTCTAATTGTATCAACCCCACTGGGCCGAGTTGAACTGCAATACGGATAAGCTACTCGGAATGGCTGCATTCAAGCATCATGATAACAAAGGGCATATTGCATGAAAGCTATATCACATCTTTAATATCTAATGTACTCTGTCCTGCATGATGCACCACCACAGCCCTGGTGAGTAACGCATTAGAACCTGTCAAGTCACTAGACACCACCCATTTTACCTGTAATCTTAAAAGTCCACTTTCCCGGTAATCTTAATCAGTTTCCAGGCCTATCCTCTAGATGGCACCAATGTAAGTTAGTAGCATTGCTGTATATATTCGGGGGCTCTGCCCCCACACCACACTTTTCTTTCTCTCTTTTTTTTCTCTTTAAAAGAAAACTGCAACAGAACTATAGCCGAACTTGTTTACCTTCAGACCTACAATGGTACCATCTAGGGAAGAGGGGGGAATCATTACCGGGAAAATGTTTTTTTTTAAGATAACAGGTAAAATGGGAGGCATCTAGTGACTTGGCAGGTTCGCCCCTTGTTGCGTACATTATAGGCGTAATGTGATATGGAGTCTGGTATGGTCCCTACCTGCAGTACGGAGGGGTCCAGGTGAGACAGCCACGGCTCCAGGATGCTCCACGTGTTTTCTGTGCAGAAAAAGGCAATAAGAAGATGTGGGTGAGAAGCATCTAAAGCTGAACATCCTTGCATGTGATGACAACTGAATGAAGTCTCGACGCATTTTGCTGTCCTTAAAGGGTTGAGATATTATCTTCAAACAGTGATTTGAGTGTTGCTGGTCGCCTGTATTCATCATGAAAAAAACACATACCGTAATGGCCCCTTTAAGCACAGGGGTCTCAAAGAAGCCCAGATCTCATTTATGTACAAATCTCACTTTAGATATACAAGCGCAGTTCCTAGAAGGTGTGGAAGGCAAATAGGGGACTTGGGGCCTATCCAGTGTTTTAGAGGTAATAAACAAGGTGATATTCAAAAGCAGTAGGTATATAGAACTATAGAAATGAAAGGAATTTTCACATACTAATGCCAAAATAAGGCATTTATCAACGTTTCAGCCCAAATTCTTCTAGATTTAGCCTTTTCCGTAACTTTCCTCAGTTTTCCATTAAATCATATATCAGAACACATTATGTCGAGGTGTCATGGCGGTCATTGAGTAAACATCTCTAAGGGAGTGCTCCAGTTTTGGGCTAAATACTGTGACATAAAGGATCATCTGGAGGTAAAACTCACGGCAAATTGGAGGAGTAAAGCACTGTGACTGCATAGAGGGTAGGCAGATAGCTGAAGATTGACTATTTCTTCTTAAAAAGAAGGAAAAGAAAAACGTGGTGTAACCGTGTCAGAGAGCGCGGACCAAAGAGGGAGAAAACACTAAGACACTACACTGCTATCAATAAGTGAAGCTAGTAGCCGTAGCTAGCTGACTGGAGTTCTACATCTTATGACTATTGACATATCATTACTCTTTGATTTGTCATCTTCATGGATTCCCGGTGTGCAATTTGCTTTGGATGCTGTCCAAAACGGAGCTAAAAGGAGTAGTTTTACTTGGAATTACGCCCTGATTTCGACACACATTGCAGGGAGAGGCCTAATATAAAGATCATCTAAAGATGGGGGCCCAGGAGTAAGTACTTTTGGCTGTAGAACATCAGTAACAGCAACACGGACATTGAGTTTGTGGGCGATATTATGTATATTCTCCATAGGCTTCACACCAAAACAGTGACGTCAAAACAATGAACACCGGGACACCTTCAAAATCATCGTAGAACCTTCCAACTTGGCTTGTTTGAAAGGTACTAATGCCACGCTTGCTGCTGGCCAGTTTATTTTGACAGATGCCTTGTTGTTGATACCCGAAAATACATTTGAACTCGGCGAAAATTTACCCGAGGATCGGAAATTTCTTGTCAAAACAAAGGCTCAGGGTATAGTGACAAGTAACAACCTCTGGGACACCTTCAAAATCATCGTAGGATCTTCCAGCTTGGCTTGTTTGATAGGTACTAATGCCACGCTTGCTGCTGGCTAGTTTATTTTGACAGATGCCTTGTTCTTGATACCCGAAAATACATTTGAACTCGGCGAAAATTTACCCGAGGATCGGAAATTTCTTGTCAAAACAAAGACTCAGGGACAGGTAACAACCTCTGGGACACCTTCAAAATCATCGTAGAACCTTCCAGCTTGGCTTGTTTGATAGGTACTAATGCCACGCTTGCTGCCGGCCGGTTTATTTTGACAGATGCCTTGTTCTTGATATCCGAAAATACATATGAACTCGGTGAAAATTTACCCGAGGATCGAAAATCTCTTGTCAAAACAAAGGCTCAGGCTATAGTAACAAGTAACAACCTCTGGTACACTATCAAAATAATTAAAGTGGATGTGTGTATTGTCAAGCCTTGGTACCTGGTACATAAAGTCGTCGTGTGCATTGTCAAGCCTCAGTACAGTTTCAAAGATCACTGTCACAACTGTTGCTGCCCTACTTGCTAGCATCACTGTCGCTGGGCTTATTTATCAGACTGTCACTGCCTGTGTCTAACATCACTGTCACTATTGTCAGACTGTCACTGCCTCAGTTCCCAGGATCAATTACAACAGCAGCAACATGGCAGATGAGGACAGAACCCGTGCAGACGCACTGTCATTAATTGAAGAATTGTCGGCCACCCCGAAACCCAAGTCGGGATCAAGTACGATGAATGAACGTATTGGTGAGACATTAAGCTACATTTTGACTTGTGCTGATAATGCCTTGAGAGAGACTGCTAGCCTAAAAAGGTCCTTGGAATTTTCTCAAACTGACATTGCAAACCTGCAAACTGACACCAGTGCCACTCAGGATACTGTTAAGTCAATGGAGTGTAGACTGTTGACAGTGGAGAGGCAAGTGAGGGTGAATACAATGGAACTCAAGGAACACTTTGCTGCCCTTAATATACTAGACAATTGCTCAAGACGCAAAAACCTAGTGGTTGAAGGGTTATTGTATGCGCAAGGTGAAGACCCCAGACAAGAGGCCATCAAGCTCCTGAAAATTGTTGATAATAACATCCAAGAAACTGATATTGACATTGTGTACAGACAGGGCCCCCCCACAGCCAAAGCAAGAACCATGGTAATTGTCATGGTTAAGAGTGAGGGTAGGGACAGGATACTTGCACAAAAAGGGGTACTACATTCTAAACTCAACTATAAAAACGTCTATATCTGTGAAGACACCAATGTGGAAATCAGGAAACAAAAGGCGGACATCAATGCAATTTGCAGACTAGCCTTTGAGTCTAACCTAGATGCCAGACCAAGGGGGCGAGGTCTTGTGTTCAAGTCGAGGTACTATGCCTACAGTGACATTGATAAACTCCCCACAGAGCTGAGGTTGGCCAACACCAGAACACTGGTCACCGATGATTATGTAGCATACCACTCGGAATTGGCGCCTCTATCCAACTTCTTCACTTGCAAAATTGAAATTGATGGTATGAACTTCTCCTCTGTTGAACAAGCATTATGTTGGAAAAAAGCAACCTATGCTGGCCTGCCAGAAAAAGCTGTTGAAATCAAGGACACGTTCACGGCATTGAAAGCAAAGAATATTGCCAAACACATAGACTGCCCCGAATGGAGGAACCATGATGAAGCCTTGCTACATGAGCTAAATGTGGCAAAGTACACTCAAAACCCCCCTCTATTGGAGGCACTAAAATCAACAGGGACGCGTCTGCTACTGGAAGCTACCTCAGATAGCCACTGGGGAATAGGGTCGGGGTTGAGGTCGAAAGCCCTTGAGAAAGGTACATACAGGGGTAAGAACAGAGGAGGTCATGTCCTAATGGATGTGAGAAGAGAACTATGTGGCACACCTGTCCCAGCCACAACGACGACAACAGCAGGTGCAGGTATCCTGGGAAGAGGAACTCAACAAGGCAACCCACCAACAACTGCACAACCAGAACTGAACCCAACCGAGCCAACACCACGGACTCCTATAGTAGATGGGGTAAGGTCTCCAAAAGATGACCTGATATTACAAGCACAGGCACAGAGGCAGGCAGTGGCAGAGGTAGCTGCCCGAATGAACTCTAATGGAAGGGGTTCTCCTCCCCCCTCCTCAATGGCTACAAATGACATTGTGCAACAACATCTTAACAACACCACACCTGAGCAACAACAGCTGGCAACAGCACACACTTCTGGAGCGACAAACACTACACCACCAACAGAAACAACTGGCCCGATACACTTCAACCTGTCACCGAATATTGTTACACCCATGAACGAAAAATTCCAGGAAAAAAAAGAAAGTAAAGCAGGGCCTCCAAAAAGAGGGCGTGGCAGACCACCAAAAACCAAGGCAGACTCCAAAGCTCTACATCAGCGTCTCATGAGTGTGTTTAATTCCGGACAGAAAGAGAAAAACTGAATCCGTGTCTCATGAGTGTGTTTAATTCTGGACAGAAAGAGAAAAACTGACTCCTTGTATGACACATACTTTTTCTTTATGACATATGTAAAATGATTGGATACATATGTTACTGATTGGTGAAATACAGTAGACTGAGGCCTACACTAAATATCCCCCTGGGCCACTGGAAGCTGACTAAGAGGGCTAATGACCCTAGTCATGCATAAACTTGTGTAACTTAAAAAGACAGTGAAACTGAACATGTGAATGGCCTTCTATGTAATTGATACAAAATAGTAAGAAAATGCAGTACAAAAGGTCTCAGCTGTACACATCTCTTACAGATATATGGTGCTCGCTACAACTAGTCTTTATATTTTACTCACATAACCAAAACATCAGTTATACTTTATTATTGATTATCCTCGACAAAACCTGTCACATGTTGGTTAAACCGGGGCACTCCTGACCTCCCAGACACCAAAATTCAGCAGGTATTAAAATGTTATCACCCTCATACTAGGTATCACTCATCACACCCTCATTCGACATGTGCAACTAAATTCTGTATTTTACAACATGACTTTTTTACATGAAATCACAAATGAAAAGGGTCTTCTTTTTATGTGTATGAATGCCAGAAGTATTCATAAAAAGAAAAGCGCTGTTGACTTGATACTTAATTCAGATATATGTGGCGTCTGTGAATCATGGTTGAACAAAACACACCCAAATATAGACATGTATATACCAGGGTATCAATTCATAAGACTAGACAGGCGTCCAACTATTAATAAGAATGGAGGTGGATTAATGTTGTACTTAAGAGATACATACTTAGCACAGGTAGATCATGCCTCATCTAGTATAAACAGAGAATATGAGATACTATGTGTTGATGTAGAGGTAGGAAATATCAAATATAAGATATATGTGTGTTATAGGCCTCCTGATAAAGATGTGGATAAGAATGCTATATATAAGAAACTGACAGACCTAAAATCAACTGTGTCAAAGAATAGAAAGATTGTGATTATGGGTGACTTCAATGTTAGCTTACTGTGTGACAAGGACATTCAAGAATCGAAAGCTGATGAGTTCTGCACCAACAATGAGTTATTTCAATTAATAACAGAACCAACCCGCTCCATATCTGGTACATTACTTGATCATATCTATACAAATGTACACAATGTGCAAAAATCAGGGGTGCTTGATTTTTACATCTCGGATCACTCACCTATTTTCATGAATCTGAAATGCATCAGAACCAAAATTCAAAAGAAAACTGTGATGGCTCGTTCATACAGAAATTATGACTTTTTCACCTTTAAAAACAACCTGCAAAATCACGATTGGAACAATATTGCCAATGTTGTTGACCCAAATGAAATGTGGAAAGCTGTACTAAAGCATATAAGAAAATGCATTGACTCTATATGTCCACTGAGAAAACTAACACTTCCAGTATATACACCAGAGTGGATGAGTGAACGCATTATTCATGAAATGAGAAACAGAGATGAAATGTTCAGGGTGGCCAGAAGAAACAACTCAGTTGATGATTGGAGGATAGCTAACTTCTGTAGAAATAATGTGGAAATGATGATTTTCAACAGTAGGAAAGAAAAAATTAACTCCCTGCTAGAGAAAAAGATTGAAGATCCTATCCAATTTTGGGCAGGTATAAGAAAATTACTACCGGTAAAAACGCGGAGTACCCTTTTAAAACTAAGGAACAACTCCAATGGTCAACTTATCCCACCAAAAGATTGTGCAGATCATATCAATGATTTTTTCTCAAATATTGGTCAAAAGCTTGCTCGTGATCTGCCACCATCTGCTCCATATGTAAGCACACCACATGTTAATGCTCCCTTTCAAAAATGTGATATTGTTCAACCTATAGGCTATGGTGCTCTCATGAAGCTAGTCAGAGGAATAAAAGTAAATAAGCCCTCATCCATTGAACATATAAAATCACTTGTAATCAAAGATGCGTTCCTAGCAATACCAGATGTGATACATTGTATGTATAATAAGTGTCTTAGTCAGTCTGTGTTTCCTGACAGCTGGAAATGTGCAACAGTTGTACCTTTGCCAAAAAAACAAAACTCTCTTGATGTTAATGACTTACGACCAATTAGTTTATTACCCATACCAGGAAAACTATTGGAAAAAATTGTATGTAATAGACTGCAAGAGCACATGGAAGGTCACAATTTGTTAACACCAAGTCAGCACGGATATAGGAAAAAACACTCAACACAGTCAGCCATAAGTGCTCACTTATGTAATATTATTGATAATATCATATTAGATAAACCGACAATATCTCTTTACTTGGACTACAAAAAAGCATTCGACACAATCTCACATCCGATCCTGCTTCAAAAACTACAGGAATTAGGACTTACTGAGAACTCATGTATGTGGTTTAATAGCTATTTAAGTGGAAGGACACAATGTGTAATTGCTAATGATACAATTTCAAGTAATAGAGACATCATATATGGGGTACCACAAGGATCGGTCTTAGGCCCTGTGCTCTTCTCGATATACATAAACTCACTCCCTGACTTACATAATTATGACATAACATTGTACGCAGATGATGCTGTAATTTCTGTGAGGGAAGAAAGGTGTATGCATGCTGCCCTAGCCAAGTTATCATCCTGGTGTGTAACTAATAGTCTGACAATAAATGAAAACAAGACAAAATGGATGATCTTTAATAATGTCGACCATATACATCCTGTCTTTCGCATCAACGGAGTAGCTTTAGATAGAGTGTACAGCTTCAAATACCTTGGCCTAACCATTGATCCAGAAATGAAATTTATTGAACATAGAAAGGAGACTTCTCGTAACATCAGAGATAAAGTAATACAATTGGCTAGAGTCAGACCTTTTGTGGAAGAGGATGTTGCACTAACCATTTATAAGACCATGGTGCTACCATCATTTGACTACGTAGATTATGTATGGGATAGACTAAATCAAGGGGAAAACCGTGCCTTACAATTGTTACAGAACAAGTGTCTGAGGATTGTTTATAAAGTTCCACTGGAGGAACATCCAGTATATACTACAGCACAGTTGCATGCCAAAAGTGGATGTCAGGAACTCATAATTAGAAGAAATACCCATTTAATTTTCTATGCATATGCTGTTTCTAGAGTAGATAAATATGTAGATAGAAGGGTGTTACCAACAAGGAGACACGTTGGCAGGAGATTGTGTGTTCCAAGATCATTAAAACCAATAGTCATCAGAAGTTGTCTCTGGAGGGCAATCAATGTGTGGAATAGCCTGAAGGCTGAATACACACTGATTGAAGACCTTAGGACCTTTAAAATTAAGATAAAGAAGAACTACGAAAATTGCTTCATGTAAGCAGCATCTTTATTAGACCCACTCATTTTATATATGGACATGTACTTGAACACATCATCGCCTCGCCTCATCTCATCAATTTATTCACCGCAAGTATGTGATGTATGTGATATATGTTTGATTTCATTCTCTGTGACGGTTTACAAGTATTATGACCGGCATGACTGTGAGTTGTTTCTGTATCCAGGTCCTTACAAAAGATAAAGGGGTCTTGGAGGCAGAACGGCAATGCGCCGAATCCAATGTATAACACATATGTTATAAATTATACCCAATAAAACACTTTAAAAAAAAAAAATTATGAATGCCATAGGCATAAATAGCCATAGTAAAGTCATATTATTTGAACCCTCATGTGTAATCTACGGTAATCATTTGAATCATGTGCAATTTGCACAACATGAAATCAATTTGTAAAACAAATTTGTCATGTCACCTTCAGCCCAGAAGGGAGTTCTCTAATATGGGCCCTTTAAATTGTAATCAGATGATGCAGAAGTCCCAAGGTTTTGATTGATGCAAAAAAAAACAACATTTATTTTGTTTTAAATTCTAACTCCAAAAAGTCGTAGAAAACTTTTTTTTCATCGGAATTTAACATTCTTTACAGATAATTAATCCCAAATGTGTCCTCTCCACATCTAAAATGCAACAACTTCAAAATAAACAAAAAGTTGTCTTTAATGTCCATATCGCCATATCAAACACACTATTAATTGGAATTTCTTGTAATATTTATCCAGATATATATCCTGATATATACCCTCAACCTATCTCAAGCCACATGGAATTGAATCTAGTCATGATCAGCATTAAAAGAGCTTTCCAGTGGTATTTTCGGTTACTCTCTACTCTGTATACCTCTCTCACAATATCAATATTAAAGAATTAGATAGATAATAACTAGTTTTCAGGTCCCCAATTTGCCTTCCTGACCTATGGGGGTAGTAGGGGCTTCACATTTATAACTATGGTATCTACCTTTGGAGCAGAGGCATCCTTCTTCAGCGCTGGTGACACTGATTGCGTCACACGTCCAGGTTTTGGTCCGGCTGCCATCTTGGAAGGCGCAGTACTTGTGGCACCTGACAGTGATACTGCCATCACCGTGCACAATGTACGCATTACGGAACTGGAACACTTCAAAGGTAAGAAACAGCATTATGATTCTTGTAGAATCTAGACAGCCAGCCTTTCAAGGGGTTCATAAGGTTTAATTGCTTGTAAATCTCCTTGTCACACTGTACTAGTTTGATATTTCAAACAAAAACAGACTTGTAAGATGTAGTTGAAATAAACTTGATCAAAATTGATACAAGGTAGCAATGATAAGAATGTTGATAGATATGAGTAGTACCAGTAAAAGTTGACAGTTTTGGGCATGGTTGCATTCTTCAGAATATCATAATGACCTCACTTCACTAAAGAAAATAGCAGGATGTTCCATGTAGCAACCCTCCATATAACATATTGTCACTATATTCTTAGCACTGCCGGTACTTTCTGGAGATGCACTGTCATAGCACATTGTTTCCAATGCAAACGCAAAATCTTAGCTTTCAGGGGGCCCTTTTTACTTTACGCATTGGCCCGCTATGGCAGTGCTAAGGATACATATCAATGTGCATTAGCAGCAGCAACATCAATATAGGGGCACACAGTGATTGACCAATCACAATGCTGCAAAAATTACCGTCCTTCTGACATAATGCAGCACTAACTGAAGTGGCCGGGAAATCTACAAATCTGGCCGTGCGATCGACGCCCCCATACGGCTCGTTCCCGTTGACTCCACTCGGCTGCTGATTCTTGACCCAATAACTCCACGTCATGATGCTGCCATCAGTCCATGTAAACTCCCCCGTCACATTGTCAGCCGTGAAGCCAAAGAATGTGTCGCTACAAATATTACATGAAATAAACAAAGAATATTTAAATCTCATGACTTGATTCATTATATACATTGTCTAACATCAGATGTGACTGTTCTAGGCAATCCAGACTTTCTGATGGTTGAATTAAAGACTAAAGTACAAGGATAGACACTCCACCAGAGCAGATGGAAATGAAGTGTTTTCATTATGTTTACAAAATATAAACTACTTATGTCAAAACAGAGATATCTCATGTAGCCCTCTAATGCACTATACACTAGAATTCACCAGGGTGCATTGGTATATCATAATGACAAGCAAACATGGGACATCATGCAGTCCCTAAAATGATAATTAGATGATTTCAGGGGATTATGATTCCTTACGTCCGAGTCTTCCCACGGAGCCGTGCATAGTGACGCATGCTTTTGACATGTACCAGGGTTCCCCCAGCGTCCTGACACGTCTGTTGGTGCTGGGTCCACAGCGCGTCGTCCGGCAGCCTCCACACACAGGCCTGGTCCATGGGCAGTGAGGCTGTGTCGGTAAAGGACTCAGAGTTAAAGGTATACAACACAATCTGCACCTACGGCACCTGGTGGCAAAAGACGAAACTACCTGAAACCATGATATTTGCAGATTTCTCGTACTTCCATGTCATGATCTACCTTTATCTACCATATAAGTGCAATATCTTGCCATTTTATATATCTTGATCACTATTTTTACTTTTTGCCATGCCCATAGGCTCATACAGTTGATAGATTAGTTTTTATTTTGATTTATTCAGGATAATTTCATTTTGCCCGTGACCCCATGTTTTCTTGTTTTCAACATGTTCCTAATGATCATAAAAATGCATTGCTGCATTGTTTTGATGAAATTTGATCTTGTTTCACAGTATATGTGGAAAAAAACTCATCCATTCGTTGAAATTATACTGTAAAAGTCCATGTATGGACCAATGGGATCCTCTTTCTGATCTCATACTGTTCATGGATAGCATTTGATATTCCCCAATCCAGTGAGCATGAGACTGTTAAATGTGTTTGGAATATATCATTTAAGTAAGATTTATAATTTGAAAAAAATCTGATATAGCAACTTTAACAGAGATCATTACAGCATTATTTCTAACCTTGTCAGGCCAGCATAGTGCTGTTGTCATAATGATGCATGATTAATGGCAAGTAACTTGCCGCATATTATTTTGACATAAAGAATAACACATGTAACACAAGTATAAACATGTTGCTGTGTATCTTACCCTGAGAAATGACACCAGCACAAACCTCAGACACTACTTGATTGTCTGAAACTTATTTTTATTTCTCATGTTATATGAGAGGCATAGGTAGCTAAGGCTTTTTGAATATCAAATGTAAAAGGTTATGAAGTTACATTAATTTTGTTTGAGTTATACTGATTTTCACATGAAAAAGAAACAAAGCAAAACCGAAATAAGCTGAGGGTTAGTATCCCTCGTTGGACCTAATTTAGCCCGGCTGCTCGACATATCCTTAAGTTCAATTGACATATGAATGCTTCACGTGAACATTTGTAAATGTATTCTGATGTGTTATATAATGTCAGTGTAAGGTGTTTATTGAGTGTAGACTCACCAACATCCCTTTCGCAGAGAAAGGCCTGTCGGGTGGAGCATTCAAAGTCCTCCCACTGCGTTGTTCCTGTGGTGGCGATGCAGTTGTTGTTGGAGGTGGGTAGAGGAGAGGTGAGGTAGGAGGAGGGCCATGAAGCTGGTTCCCCATCCACCCAGCTGTACACCCCCTCAGTACCCGTCAGCCCGATCCACGTGGCTCCCAAGCCTAACCTACCCCTGAAACATCGGGACAGTTTATTTGTTAATTATGTATGATGAATTTCAAATCGGACTGCGCTCTGCTCCTGTGGCAGCAGAGTACAACACACACCCTGCCGAGTGAACTAATTCCTGCTTCCCCACCGGATAACAAGGGGCACGATGACACCCTGACTCAGTATATACACATATAAATGCCTGCGTAATTTACAAATTAAATAGATGATATTTCAAATTGGAGAAAACCTTTCCATCTCCAAAGATATGAAATCATATACTTCATTGCACTATTGCCATTTAAGAAACCCATATTGCCTCAAAGTTCATTAAAACAGTGACAGCGAGTAACTCGCTGGCACTACTAAACATATCACTGTGGACTAATACTCTGTTGCCTATCTCTATAAGCCTTAATCCTTAATTAAAGGATGAAAGAATATCTTTGAAGCATCCCTCCATATCCTTCATTCCTCAGGGTATGGGTGTGCTGCATATATATGCAAATGTGTAGAAGAGGTGAACAAGAACATAGGACCGTGCAAACTTTTTCGTTTTAGATGCTTCCTGTATAATGAACAATTTGATACTTAACAGATGGAAAAAAAATACCATAAAAAAGCTTCCCACCTGATCCTGGTGACCATATCCTGTTCCTCAGTGGAGGTGACCTTAGCGAGGCTACCGTTGGCCCGTCTGCAGTACGCATCTGCTTCATCCCACGTCATCGGGTTCTTCACGTGGGACGGACTGAAGTAGGTCTTGTTTCTCGGACAGGTAACCACAGCTAGGTACAATAATGGTACAGAAAAACTAATCTGTTTTGTATAACATTTAAAAGAAATTCCACCCAGTACTCATTATGGCTTTTATCGATGGTCTTGGGGATTGATAAACAAGATTACGATTACAACATTTATTTAAGATTATCATCAGTCTTAAGGTGGATCGCTACCTCTTGAATATGGACACTCTGCGCAGGTATCTGCGCATATAGCTTAAATGTATCAGAATTAGCTAATATTACATAATCTGATACATATATATCCTGAATAAGCCATGTTAAAAAATTGGGAGATTTCTAGCAAAATTGAGCGTTTTTTTGGACTTTGAATATTTTATATATTTGAAGCCAGTGATATTTGCTATTGTTGTCAAAAGTTAGAATATTGAAACCATTTACCAATAAATCATTATCTAGAATGATGGAGATCTGATTAAGTTACTTAGAACAACAAAGGGTATAAATTGTAGCCATTTTCTACTCTGATTCTAGCCATTTTACACTTTATTTTTAGCTTTAAATGTAAGATTTAGACCGATTTTGCTATATTCTTTAACTTCAATGGCCAAAAAAACTAAAAATATGCCCGGGACCCCCTATCAAAATCACTTTCATATGTTAGCAAATGATCTGAACTAATTTCTGAGAGAGTTAAAAGCAATTTATTCCTATTTCTTCCCAAAACATCATAATTTTACCCAGAATGCCATGGCATACAACTGTAAAATTAATTTTGCAGCAATGTGGAACATATAGGTGTTTCACATGTGAAGTTCTACATTTCTGTGCATAATGGTTGATATTTAAACAAATTATTGAAGTTTGCACACTTTTTTCTCATTTTTAGAGAAAAATAAAAATACTTTAATTTTTCAAAATTCTGTATCTAAAAAAGTAGGTCGGGACCCCCTAGTTTTCTTTTCATTTTTCGATTCTATATGATTCAGCCTGTCTGTAGAAAAAAATTGGAAACATTCTGTTAATTTTGATCGAAGGGTAGCGACCCACCTTAATAATACTCACCAAATATAGATGGTGCCACTTACTCTGGCTCCAAATATTTAACCATACTAAAGAAGGGGAAAAAGAAAAGAAAAACGGAGGTTGGGGGGGGGGGGGGCAGAGCCCCCCATGATATTTCAGTTGACAATCAAGTTGACAATGAAGGCTATCCTACATAGGTCAACATTGCAGAGGATGCACATGTAAATAGTTTAAGTGCCGGGGTACAGGGGTCTTGAAAGGTTCAGCACTAATAGTCTAGTGAATTAAGGGAAATATACTTTATTTCTGGATAAAAGTACCAAAGTTGGTTTATAGGTAGATAAATATGTGTTATTGAATATTTTTCCTTGCTCCAAGAAAAAAGTGTCCTGCAACACCATTTTTGGGTCATTTTCCTGAAAAATGTGAAACATGACAAAAATAATTTTATAAATTAATCTTTTGCAGGTTTCTAGTGTTGAGACCTAATAATATTGCTACAATAGACTTTAATTGTCATACATATGAAACAGTTAGCCCCCCAAAAATGCAATATGGGCTCAAAATTAAAGCTGAAAAGCAAAACCAATTGTGACTTTTTATTAATCTCTCATTCATTTCAAGGGTCATTCAAAGTGTTTCCATGTATGTTGTACTCTGTTATGGTATATAATTGGTAGTGGTAGGATTGTCTTGATGTGATCATTCTAGACAGATTGGGTACTGCAGCAAAACACTGCAAGCGAAGCACAGTGGCCACCACAAATAAAGAATCTTGAATGCCTGTCCTGGGTTTAAAGGCTCTGGGAAATAGAAGAATGCCCCGATGCTAGATTGCGACTGTACAGTATCATGCAGGGGTAGCCAATGGCTCAAAGTTTTGGGTCCGGGCCGGCAGTTTTCTGCAGAATAACATTCCAATGGGCACGGGTGGCCCACAGAAGAATTTGTAAGACATTTTAAGATGGTTTGTATGACAACTATGGTCATACAGTATATTGTTGGAAAGAGGGAAAAGTGTCAAAATTAATCATATTGTTTATAGCCTATCATATATAGACAAATCAGGAATATATATGTGTTTTTTTTCTCAGAAAGAAAATATAATTGTGACCATTAGGCTACAGATCTTGTTCCTGGCCCATAAATTTCTGAAGCTACGAGCCCGGGTGGCGCACATTTGAAAAAGTTTATCCCTGATTGTCCTGCTTCATTTACCTGTCTTTCTGCACTCTGGACTTACCCTCAGTGTCTTCGTCTGCCATCAGACGGAGAATATCATTAGCCAGCCAACAGGACCGCATGGCGGCTTTAAGGCGGCCCTCCAAACTCTCTGAAATAAGGCGACATTTTGTAAGGCCATTGACGCTATGAGGCTGTGTGTCACCAGATCAGGCCAATGTGAAAGTCTTTGACCGGGTGCCATCTTTGACTGGCTTGACAGAAAACAATTTATTCAGCTCAAAGAAGGCACCCGGTGAAAGACATTCACACTGGCTCGATCTGGTGAGACACAGCCATGATCATTCTTCATGCGTAAGACTCTAGCCGACACATGTATAAACATTGATTTAAGTTGAACGCAGTAAATCTAATGACGCATGTGCCAACCTAATTGTGATGATAGAACACATTGAAGTGGTTTGCTATATGCATTTGAGAAATATCATTGTTAATTTAAACTATGATTTATTATTTTAGTCAACTGTTATGATAAGTAATAGAAATATACCTTGATAAAGCATGAAAAGAAGGGACAAATCAGCATTTGAAATGTCACATTCATTAATTTATCTTACTATGGACCAATTGTGTGAGTCAGTCTATTGGATACCCGGTCATATTGATAAAAAAGTAATGCAATTGTACTTAAAGTGGATATATCCGATTTTTACCAAATTTTAATTCCTTATATGGATGTTCGAAATACTGTAAAAGTATGTTATTAATGGGTAAGGGGGCGTTAAAATGGTATCCATGGGCAGAAACAGCCCAGAAAGATGGTCCCAAGGGACCCAACCATGGCATTTTCAGTGTATTTTTAATGGGGACAATAAAATCGTGCACGATTTTATTCCAAAATGACCATATATTGGGCAATAAAATCAAATTTGAGCAAAATGGTAGGGAATAAGGGCAAATGGAATAGGTAAGAATGGAAATATGTTATTTGTGAACATCCAGACTCAATTTTAAAGGCGCGCTGAGTTGAGGACCTAGCCCTAGTTTTGTACGCAAATGACGTGGGTTCAGTGCGCTTTAAAGAAATTTTATTTTTGAGCCCCAATCGTCGGATATACTAACTTTAAGAAGAAAAAAAACAAAAAAACAACATCCCACATACCTTCTTTAACTTCACAAATAAATCCCTTATTCTGGTTGCAGTTTGCTTCAGTCATAGAATATCTGTTCCAGTATACACAGTCCTTTGTGTCCACAGGAGTTGTCATGGATACCGCCCACCTGTTGTGTAGGGTGAGCGGGGTACCGTCCGGCCAACGGAAGTCACCTTCCTGGTCAAGGTCATTCAGGCCGATCCATGCGTAGATGGAATTGATACCGAGTAAATAATTTCTGGATAAAATAACACATACATTTCTGTATTAACATTTATATTTTGCTTCATTTATTCAAAACTATAGACATCTTTATGTTAATAAGTGCAAAAATTAACCCGTGCCTACAAAATAAAAGATCTGAATGTCCTGTGTTGGTGCATCATGATGACGGCTGTCACCTTTTAGTGACATGCCATTCTTAAAGGGTTAATGCAGCATTACTGCCCATAATGGGTGAGGGAGTGGTCATTTTTCAACAACATGTGGGAGGTGGCTGGTGGATTTTCCCGTGAGCTGGTTAATATTTTTTTGGTCCCCCCTCAAGGGCAAGTTGAAATTGAGCGCGGCCGACCCCTTTGAGCTATAGTAAGTAACGCACAGCTTTTTTCGCTAAAAAGGGTGTCGTTTTTTTGGTTCCCCCCCTCAAGAGCGGTTGAAATGATTTTGGTCTCCCCCCCCTTCAAGGGGTCCAAATCCCCCCCCCAATCCACCAACCCCCCTGTTGCTAAAAAATGACTATTCCCTTAGCTGCATACTAGCCCATGAGGGTATGTGTATGTAGGTTTTGGTGTATAATCTTACACATTTATTAATATTGTAGGGGCATGATATTACATATTAATCTCATACACGGTATTTCCGGGTAACGTCTACTGTTTACTCGGCTTCTCTACCTGGAGCTAGCGCACACAGTTCCCGGGAGAGGACTCAGGTCCTCTCCAGGTTACCGTGTGCTGCCGACCCACCCACCTGGCCACGTGATCTAAGAGCCGGTGATTATATAAGACCTGTGCGTTTACCTGGAAGGCAGTCAGTGCAGGCCTGACTGACAATAGACTTCACCATGTCAAACTGTGCGGACAACGTTGTATACTAAGACTATACTGACTGTTTCCTATATTCGTATAGAAACCTGATTACCTGTGTGTATTGATTCTACACTGATTGTTCCATCGTTAAGGAACGGAAGCTACTTTGTAATAAAAGTCTGATATTCTCGCACCTGGAAACTGCCGTTCTCGTTGTTCCTTAGGCTTGAATAACTACGAACCACCACAATATTAAGTGCATAATCTTAAAATGGGCATTTTCTACTAAATCATAAACATATAATCTTAAGCATATAATAAATTGTCTATTCAGTTTGTAATCATTGTATATATTGGGGGCTATAGCGCCTTTTTCTCTCCTTTTTGACTCATGGTCTAGCATGAGTCTTATGTGACAGTTCAGGACATCTCTCGGTCCAATCAATTAAATTTCTTTTTAATTTTTTTACTCTGCTGAAATTTGATTTGACATGGAAGTGTTACACATGACTTGAGGGCAGTTTTGAGCCATGAATCCATATCTGGTCTGAAAATTGACAAATAACCCATGGTTCCTGAAATGATTTACACCTTCAATCTTTCAATCAATCAACTCAATCACTTCATCATCCTGCCCTGAGTCACTTGTGAAGTAAATCACAAGCCTGATCTTTTTAACTGATAACACAACTATAACAAAACCCATTTACCTTGTATTCTACACTGAAAAAATAAACTTGTCTACAGACTCGTCTAAGTGACTGTCATAAAATAAATGAGTCAAAGGTTGTCTAACCTATCAGGTTACCATCCCACAAATAGAATCTGTAGCGGCAAATTTTAGGTCTTGGGCTGGCACATGCCAAGTGGGTCTTCTATTTCCAGCTAGAAGACCAGCTTCTTTGTCACTTAGACAAGTTTTTGACTCAATTATTTTATGACAGTCACTTGGAAGAGTCTGGAGACAAGTTTACTTTTTGAGTGCACATTCTGCATTTTAAGATAATGCTGAAAATGACTTTAAGATTATGCATATGTCTGCACACTCTGATGAGAGCGCTGTAATTGTAGTTAACTTAGCAGCTTACCTTATTAAGTAATAGACGTACAGCCATTTAGCCTCATCCTCAATCTTCAGCAGCGAGCCTCCGATGGACTCACACATGGTCTTGGCGTCTGTCCATGTGACGTAGTACCGGGCATGGTAGAAGGAACTTTTACACTGCACCAGGCCTAGGCCAAAAACAAGAAAGTTTGTTTCAGGTCACCCGACGGACCCTATCAAAACACCAGTCTTTGCGAAAACTTTTTTGGCATGCAGGACAGTTGGTCCTCCAGCTAGCCAATTTTGCAGGACCGGATAGATTTCTGCAGGACCGGATACCAAAATCAAATGTTTTGCATAATGTTTAGAATAGAAAAGTATTTATAAAAGAAAATAACATGTAACAAACACTTTCTTTAATTTGCCTAGAATATTAGAGTGCATTCTAAAACTTGTAACTTCAGTTCTAGTTGGAATATTTGAAAAATTCTTTGATTTGGAAAGCCCAGAATGTGAAGGTCATCAGCTCTTGCAACACCAGTCCTTCTGCCAGACAAGACTCACTTAAGGCGGACATCGCCACTGGCCGGCAGGATTTGGCAAAGACTGAAACACAGCCGACCCTATGTTTCTTTTAATGTAATTCTGAAGAAATTTTCGTGATTTTACCCTATTTTGGTCAGTTTTAGGGTACTAAGGGTCTTTAGGGAAGCTGGCTAGTACTTTCATGTTAAAAAATCAAAAAAATCATGATGCTTCAATGCAGCCCAGGCAAGTTACTCGCCAGGGCTGCATTGGTGCATCATAATGACAAATATCACATTCTAGCAGCATCTTGTTGTTAGAGGGAATTGCTAGTTCCTACACAGAAGCCACCTGGTAGCAAAAATCGAAGCTCATGAAAAGTATTCTTTAAGCTGTATTCATATTCCTACATACACCACTTTCCCTAAATCAACTATTTGTATTTGCTATTTGGACAGTATACCTCAATTGTTTACATATATTCACTGCTAGGACACCCATAGGATCCTATAGTTAGGCAAAAGAAATATTTTTCCAAAATTCATGCTTTTTTTGGTCCTAAAATGTTTGTATAGATGTCCATTATACACTCCCAAGGTTTGGTGGCAATATCAATAGAAGAAGGGGATTATCCATGACAGATAATGTGAAATTGCTGTTTTCCTATTCATTTCTATAGTTAGGGTACTCCTTTGCTCAAATGGCCTTATCAGGGCAATTTCTTTTGATTTTCTATTAGATAATACATCAAACTAACGTAATCCTGAGTTATATGCTAAAGTCAATAGAACATCAGTAATCCTGCGACAAGTAACAAGTCCCTTTAAAGGGTTAACCTGGGATGTGGTCCCAGTTTACATGGCTATTAAACAGGAGAGATATCCACCTGGGTGACTACATTTGTGTGGTTTCTCCAATGCTCACTAGGGGCTCATGGTCCCTGACCTTGATAACCGTGCATTTGTTATTGTGTTCCATAGAGTCCAGGGACTCTGCCGCCAGAGTCCAACATTGCCTGACTCTGCCTTCAGAGTCTAGCACTGTCTGACCCTGCCGCCAGAGTCCAACATTGCCTGACTCTGCCTTCAGAGTCTAGCACTGTCTGACTCTGCCGCCAGAGTCCAGCATTGTCTGAATTTGTCTCCAGAGTCCAGCATTGCATGGCTCTGCCTCCAGATACCAGTATAGCCTGGTCGACAGTTAAAAGAGAGTCTACTGGACCCTGAAGGGAGAGTCTATCCTATTCACTCCCTGAAAGGGAGTCAGGTTATGCTGGCTCTTTCTACAGAGTATCTAACGAGTTATTTTGGGAACACAGAGAAATGTATAGTAGTCATACATGTGGCTCTGGTAAAAATGGAGTGTCCAACAGCTATCGGCTCTGCATATTAGAAGAGTCAACTTTAGTTGGCACTGATAGTAAATAATCAACTCAAGTTAGATTTTACCAGAGCCACGTGGGAGACACAGTTGACACCTTTACTTTTCTCTGTGCGACCAACATGTCTTCCTACTGTGTCTGAACTCACCATACAGCAAGCTGCATGTTAACAGAAAGAAGACCTGAACGCTGCTCCTCTTCCACGTCCCAGGCCGCAGCATCGTGTCACCCTCTCTGTGGCTGCTTCTGGTCATCACTGCGGTTAAGTTTAACTACCATGTCACAAATACAGGCCAGTGCTGTACATTATAGATGTAGTGGGCACATGTATAGCCATGCATAGCTTGTGTGAGCACCGGTCTGAATTAGTTAACCCTTTACAGACGGCATGATGCCTTAAAGGGGCAATCTCACCACTCACAGTGACCACTTAGCAGGCTAGAACAGAACTAGAACTGTGAGTGGGAAACACTTGATGGGAATGCCACTTTAAAGGGGCCATCTCACCACTCACACTTATGTGGTTAAGTGTGAGTGGTGAGAGCAAACTGTCACAAATACGTGGTGTACATGATAGATGCAACAAGGGACGAACTTGCCAAGTGACTAGACATCACCCAGTTTACCTGTAATCTTAAAAACCCATTTTCCAGATAATCTTAATGATTCCCCTCTCTTCTCAAGATGGCACCACTGTATCGACCTAGCCTTTAGATGTAAAAGAAAAAGAAAAAAGAAGAGAGATGGAAAAAGGGGGTTATGTGATGGAAAACCTCCTTGGACCTGTAGTATTTGATGTAAAACCTCCGAGGCGTAGCTTATACTTCGCCCTATGTGGGCCACTACTTAATTCTATGATGTTCTGGTATAGAAAGTCGGTGGATTAAGGAATTATAGGTGTAAAATGTGTGTCAGGTTAAGGTGGGATTCGAACCTGTGATACTCAGGATAGGTGTAACATGTAAAATAGTCTACCCTCCGGCTTTGTGGCAGTCTTACATGGCTCTGTGGCCAAATGGGTATCACCCACGCCCAGGACACCTCATGAGGTGAGTTCAAGTATCACTCAAACTATAAGTAATTACCCTTTGTCGAAATGTGTATAGGCCTTTATCTTTTGTGGTTTCTATAGTCTACCCACCAGGCCTGTATCCATGCACCATGTCGACCGTGTGGTACTGGATCAACCCATAGGATTTGCGGCAATATGCTTTAATAGGGACCTTTAGTAAAATCGATGTAGCTCATTTAACCCAAACGTAGCTTATGCCTTCAGCACTGCTACGTCAGAGTTTAGTGAGCTATGGCGTGGTTGCTATAGGGAATATTGAGAATTTCTTCCAGTAATTCCCCCAGATTCCCCCAGATCAACCAATACATTTTAATGTTTGGGGTCCACTAAGAACTTTTGTCGGAGGCTGGTTAAAAAAAATAACAATTGTCGCTTGCTCCAGTTTTCCACCGACAACATCCATTGACAAAAAACAATTCTTTAAAAAAAATAAATAAAAAATTCGCTCGCTCGCACCACTTTTTGAAAAGTGAAATCCATTGACTACTTCTTTTTTGGTGTGGCCTTGAAGAGTTAGTACCAGCCTGTCTGAAATAATTACAACTTCCAGGAAGTTTAAGATATGATTAAGATAGGTTAAGATGAGATTAAGACTAATTTTAAGATAATTAAGACGATCTTAATTCCGTGTTAAGATTGTGCTGTTAACGTTTGTCCGCGCACCTATCCCGGGCATGCGTAAGTTACTCGCCAAGGCTGCATTCATGCACCATGATTGTAAAGGACTTAATGAATTAAAGTAATAAGCGGCTTTTAAAGGGCTAAATGTTCAGCACATTATCAATCAAGCAACACTGCACTTAAGAATCCCCTTTCCTATCTCTATTTATAGCTATTTTCGCGCAATACATATTTTTGAGATTTTTACTGAATTAAAAAATCCGTGAAAATATGTACAGTATCAAATTATAGTACCAAATTCCAGAAATCTAAATACACACAAAATTGGACTTTTTGGCAAATTAACGTTAATGCTCACACACAAAAATATCTACTTTTACAGTAGGACTTCATGAATAGGCCAAAAAAAGAGGTTTGTTTCAGGTAACATGGTAGGAAAATGTAGGGTTGGTAGGTCGGATTTTATTTAAAATTTTGTTTTTTCAACATGAATGTACTAGCCAACTTTTTTGAATACCCAAAAATTGACCAAAAAAGGGTGAACATGCGAAAATGTCTTCAAATTTGCATGAAAAAACGTAGGGTCGGTCGGGTTACCTTTCTTTTTTTTGGCCATATTATGGACGCTGTATTCAGGATGCCTGAACTCGGTGCAGAACATGCTCAGGATGCCCATCATGAGTAAAGGTTGGCTGTTCAACTGTTTTTTTTGTTGTTTTTTTTTGTTTTTTTTGGGGGGGAAGGGGGGGGGTGGTATAAGAAAAGAAGAGAAGAGAATGAAACAAACACAGCTCTGTTATGGTTCATTGTTGCTATTAAAAGAAATGGCTTTATTCCTATAAGTTTATTTGTAATCTCAAATGAAAACAGATTCAATCTAACACGTGCAGACTTATAATCAGTAATAAAATTATCATTAGCATTCATTTCATGCCTGGCCAAATATTTATATTCTCATGTATATACTCTGCGTGTTTAAACCAGGCTAAGTTGTGTAATGTACCATACAGTCATTAATTGTCAGGACATTCAGCCTGGCTCTAAAACAAGACAGGAGCTTCTTCAAGATCATAATTCAATACAATACCTGCGCTGCACTAAAAGGGGTGATCCACTGAGGCAATTTTTCTCCTTTTTTCGCTGCGAATCACCCCCAAGAGGAGTCTAAATCTTTTACATCCCCCCGGTCAAGGGGTCCAAATTCTTTTGACCCCCAGCCCAACCCACCACCCCCACCCATGTTGTAAGAAAATGATCACTCCCTTAGAGGAGAATGTGAGGCTTTGTTAACCCGGGGTCTGGTGCAACATGCCGTCATTATGGCCGAGTCATTTATTGCCAGCTGTGCGGGGGGGGGGGGGGCGGGGAGGGCTTGGTGGATATAGGGGGGAGGGGGGGAGGGATCATGATGAAAAATAGGCCCTGGGTGGGGTGGGAGGGGGGGGGGATATTTCTCAAAATCCAAATGTAGTTGGGGGGGGGGGGTGGAAAGTACTTTTGGCAAATAAGTGTGGGGGGGGTCAGAAAAAAATTGGGGGAATCCATCAAGCCCTCCCCCAAGCCAGTAATAAATGACTCGGGCCTTAAAGGGTTTCTTCAAGGCCTCTTCCTCATCATCATTCTGGTGCTGCGCATGGACACAGAATACCTGGTCCAGGTCTGCCAGTTCACTCCTTTACCACGTTCCGAACTGCCATATTGTCCATTAAGATTTGAGTGGTGACAATATTTCTCAAACCACCAAGCACCGGTGTACGATGTGGCACAGGTGTCTGATGAGTCCCGGTCCTTTGTGTTAAACCCGCTTCCATTGTGAACTGTCAAGGAGTCTCCTGAAAAGAGAGAAAGTTGGAGATATATTCATTCCCTGGTCCATTAAATAAAAGCATAGTCTATTTATAGTATATGGAGGTGTTTTTTTTATGTCATTTAAAAAGTATTTCCCAATCCAACAGTTGTGTGGATCAATGTTGGTGCATCAGATTAACAGTGTAACATGAAATTTGCAAAATTACAAATCTCAAACATGAATTATTTAGGAGCCACAGTAAAATTGTGTCGTGCTTTTGCTGTGTGTATGTTATCTTGCTATTCTCTACATCATTCATGATAGTTCTATATCAATGATGATAATAAGTAGTCACTACAGTAAAATTTCGTCACAAAAAACACCTTCAAACTAGAAAAGGACCCAAACTATTTTGTTTGTTATAAGCAAATGCTCTGAGCTGTCCATCACAACAGGGACATTAGGTACCGAAGCAAAAGTTTACGAGCAGATATCTCGGGGACTGGTTTGGGGGGGGGGGGGCGTGGATGGTGCCAATCGCAGTACGGTCGTTGTACGACTGAGAGTTCACCTCAGAGGTACTTCTCTGTAGTACCTCTCAGAGGCACAAGCGGGATCGACCAATCAGCGACCCCGTTCACGCTCACGTTTATTTTACTATCTTACAGATATCTGTCATATTTAATGACTAAGACCTGTAGGCCTATGTATGTAGTTCTGCGTTTGGGTAAAAAATAAAAGAAGTTATGTTTCAGGTAATATGGAAAGAAAATGTAGGGTCGGTAGGTCGGATTCTTTTTTTTTTTTAACTTTTTTTTTTTAACATGAAAGCATAGAGTACTGTACAAAGGGTCTACTAGCCAGCCTCTCCGCTTGTGCCTCTGAGAGGTACTTAAGACAGAGCTCCTTATTGCAGAGGCTCTGATTGGTCAATCCCGCTTGTGCCTCTGAGAGGTACTTCAAGAAGTACCTCTCAGTTGAAGTCTCAGTCGAACAACGACCGTACTGCGTCACGATCACACAGCAAAATACGAATGTGTCACGTAATACGGCTGTGACCTTCGACCTTTGACCAAGGCCGGGTGGGCTGCAGTAGCAACCACACTCTCCAAGCATATTCTCTCGGAGCTGCCGACTGAAAAGTTTAGATCCCTTTAACATTGTTATTTCTGCTGCTATTAAAGGACAGGGATGCAATTGGTAGCCCTATAGATCTATACTATGGAATTAAGTTGTATCTAATCATAATTAAGCTATGAGTATCTTATTTTAGTGCAATTCTGCACTCAAAAACAATGGCGGATTCTTGTCAATTTGTCTGCCTCTTGTTGCCAGGCACTCTCTGCGAGATTCTGAGTTTTGTATAATGGATTTCCTTTAAATGCAACCGCATCTCAAGTATTAGTTTGATGGGGAGAGGTTGTATTACACATGTCCTCCTGTAAACATTAATTGAATTAAGTTTGTGGAGAAAAATCGAGTTAACTTTGAAAAAAGTACATATCTTTAGATAGCCTCTTTTGGTTTAGGGCCTATCTGTTCCCGGCGAGCACTTAGGCCTATTTCAATGGGGTGATTCGCTGGTCCCAACTATTGCCGTTTTATATATAGGGGAACAAAAATTCAATTTTAGGCCTTTCAGATAGTTCTCAAAAATGCAGTTTTCTTGTCTTCAAATAACTTTTATTTCATTCTTTCTTTTGTGCCTTTAGCCTCTGCAAGATGTGCAAGATGTGCAAGATGGCCTCATACCGAGCGGACGCGTACTGACGAGGTCTCCGGGAAATGGTCCTTAATTAAGGGAAGGAACTAGGTTATTAGGATAATAGTCCACTTACCTGCAGCTATTACCTCAGTGACTAGCCACCTACTGTAATTTACTACCGTATATAAGGAATTTCGGCAGTAATTACTACATTTAAATTCCACACCGACAACATGGGCGACAATACAGAGCAATCCTTTGTCTCACCTGGTAGACTACAGGTAGCCGGCCCTCTCGGCACACATGCACCGCCAACAACCCCAGGCCTGATCACCGCAAAAGTCACCGACATGTTTGGATTGGGTAAGCTCCTTCCTATAGTGTCTACTCCAACACTTAACATGGTACCCAAGATTGATATCAATGGCATCAGGGGCGATGTGGAAGAGGATAAATCAATTGTAGCCATTGGTGCTAAAACCATACGAGAGTTAGAAGCCTCACTCCTGGTTAAGCTTAATAGCATGACCGAGGGAATTAATGCCCTTGTCCTAAGCACTAACAACATGGTACAAGTCACGAATGACAATGTGACAAACATCAAGACCCTTTTTGGTGAAGTAAATGACCAAAAACAACTGATAAATGACCAGGCTAACAAATTGAAAACCCAGGAGGAAACTATCACTGGACTGTTAGATAGGCTAGAGGCCATTGAACAGCGGCCATTAGGTGACGCAGATCCCGCCCTCTCATCCCGATTGACCAATGTTGAAGCTATAGCTAACACCAACAGTGATATCATCCAGTATCAGGGGGTACTCAGAGAAAAAGATGAACTCGACAAAAGACGTCTAAACATGATAATCCGTGGGTTGAGCGAAACAGACTTCCCTGACCTAAAAGCTGCACTGGATGCCCTTTGGGTTGACCTAGGTACAACACTCACCTGCAGAGACAGTGTCATTGATGCGCATAGAATGGGGAGGTCCGGTCAGGAAAAAACCAGGACTGTAAAAATCACCTTTAAATCCACTTCTGCTAAAGGTCAGATTTATACCAACATCGCCAAACTACCAACCCTCCCCAAGTGGTCAGTGCTGTCCATCAGCGACGACATGACACCCCTGGAACAGGACAAAGTAAGAGATGTAAAAGTCGCGGTAGCACATGCTAAGTCCCAGAACCAAAATGCTAAGGTGAAAGGTAAGGGACTAGTGCTGAATGGGATTGCATACAACTATAACTCTCTTGATACCCTTCCAGAAGGCCTGAAACTGTCTGATGCCAAAACCTTGTGGTCAGATAAGAGTGTTTGTTTCCAGAGTAAACACAGTATGCTCAGTAATATGTACCCTGCTACTTTGATCTATGATGGCTACCGGTACATCAGCGTCGAACAAGGCTTCAGCCACAAAAAGGCCCTGTTTCACAAAAAGGCTGACTTGGCAAAAAACATTCTCATAACCACTTGCCCGTATGAGGCCAAAAGACTAGTGATTGACCTCCCAGCCAGCGACACATGGGACAAAGATAAGGCCTATACTACACTCGAGGGCCTCCAATTGGCCAAATTCACACAAAATGAGGACTGCAAAGCACTCATCTCCAGCACAGGTGATAGGGAATTAATTGAGTGCGTTAAAAATAATGACTTTGGGTCTGGCCTTACCCTGCTAGACGGTTTCACGAAGAATGAGGATATTAACCTCCGCCCTGGTAACAACAGATGTGGTCAGTCTCTAGGGAGAGTCAGATCCGCGGTCAGTGATACAGGTTAGGTACACATGCACCAGCCCGCCCGCGCCGCGGTCACTAGGTAAATAGGACATATTATATAAGTGCATTATACACCGCAGCCTTGACCCCTACCACTCCTCACCCCAACAGCTGACGTGTACATAGATCGACCCACCACAGTGACTCCTGCACACCGCTTGACAATATTAGACTGGATAGGACAATATCCGCTGGATTAATATGTTCTCCATACTGATATTAGCAGACAGCAGAGGTAAAGGTCTCAAAAAAAGGATTCAAACCATACTAGACCTCGCAGGCCAAAGTGACCGGTACTTTATAAGAGTGCGTGCTGAACCTGGAGCCACCCTCACCTCCCTATTACCAGTGGCCATGGAAGAGCTAAATGGATTACGCTACACTCTGTTAATTGTTTGTGCTGGGATAAACGATTTATCTCACAAACATACAAACAAAGCCATTACTCCCATATACACTGAGGTTGGGCACCTCACCCATTGTATGACCATCAAGCTTGAATCATTCAAACGCAGTATAACTGATATTAAAGCGCAACGAATGGTGTATGCTCAGTTGGTAGGTGTCAACTTCAGAAAATATAATTCGGTGTATGCAGTGGATCAGAATGGTATATGCCTAAACACTGACAGCTTTACCCTACAGCAATCAGTCCTCAACATGGCAATGCCAAATGTCAACAGGGTGATTGTCAACCTAAATGAGGAAAATGCTCTCATCGGTCCGTGGCTACAGAACACTATCCACAAGTGCAAAGGCAAAGGGAAACTCAACCGGGAGAATAAATATGGAAAAATGCCCGATGGCATACATGGGGACAGCACCACCAAAGATGAATGGGCGGCTCTGTACGTCAACTGTATCACCAACAACTGCGACAAGCTGACTGCTGCTGGCTTCTAAATCCAGGACACGTGAGATGCACTTTTTACCCCCCCCCTACTAATTAATTTCCTTAGATAAAATGTATAAATCAAAATTATTCCCTATCCTTAACAAATAACCACCTTTTCGTATTATGGTTACAGTTGGATGGGACATAGGTCCACTTGAGCGTATGTACCGCCCAGCTACTATACCTTCACCCAGTAATTACTATTATCAAAACTGCTCCTGTTGGATATACACTCATATAAGGATACTTGACCATATATAGAGGTATACTCCATGCATGAGCGGTCACTTATAAAGCCCCCCCCCCCTTCTATTATTAATACAATACTTAAATATAGCTTCTCTCATAACCACTGGCCCCAAGGGTATTGCTCGTGTGACCAACTTATGCTGAGATATTCGAAACGCCCTGCACTTAGCTGAATACCTAAGCCTAATTAAATAAATTAATAATTACAATTCTCAATAGACCATGCACTTCTATACTATGGTGACCGCGGCACTAAAAACTCTGACTGATGAACTCTCTTTCCGCCCACCATCCCGAGCTAATGAACACTGGCATAAATATAGTGACACTTTCACATACACAGATCACTCCACATATATGGACTCTGGTGTACTGTATGGTCAACCTAATTGAATATGGTATACTGCGTCAGATAAATGAAAGCATCCAAATATGCTGGACTTCTACCACTCTTCATTACCGGTACTCTCTTTAATGACTGTCGTGTTTCACCATGTTACTATAATACAACCCGGAATGATTTGATTGCATTCTCTCTTGCCTGATGTTGTACTATGTGGCTATTATTAAATAAATAATTTCCTAACAAATATGATTTATAACTCCTAGTTCCACAATTTATGATTTATATAATATTATCTTTATCTAACTTTTCGGACCTCCAAAATTTCCCCCCTTTTGGCCTCTCCGGTACTCATACCTGTCTCGTATAGGGTGGTAAAGTCAACATATGGGTAACTTAGATAGGGCTAGGGTAGCTAAATTAGCACAGACCCTGGCCCAGATTGGGACCTGGGGGTGTGTGTGTGTGTATGGAAAACCCTCCTGCTTAGAGGGGTTGGATAGGGGAATGGGTGGAGGTGGCCGGACCCAGCATCTCTTCTCTTAGACTTAAAGGTTCCTATGGCATTCATATAGCTCACCAAAACTGTAGAAGCCTATTTGGGGATAGAGATCAATTTTTCCTAGAAATAAGTAATATGGGCATTGATTGTTTAACACTATCGGAAACCTGGTACCACAAGGACATCCGGGATGGTGACATTGCTGTCCCAGGATATCAATTCATACGTAATGATAGACAAGCAATAAACAACAAAGGTGAAGTTAAAACTGGAGGTGGCCTTATGGTTTACTTAAGCAATGATGTCACCTACAGTAGATACTGCAAAGGTCAAATGGACAATAATGATAATGACCTTGAGCTACAAATGCTTACTATCTCCAAAGGCAAGTCAAAACCCCTTATGATTATGAATGTTTATAGACCGGACAAGGATGGTGACCTACCCACGGCCATTAGAATTTTAAAAGAAAAAATCCAAGGGTTGGATAGAAATAAATACTCTGATATTGTTATGCTAGGGGACTTCAATGTCAACTGCCGGGTTACCAATCCCAAAAGGGACAAACTTCTGAGAATGACCACAGGCCTAGGCCTAAATCAACTTATCACGGATATAACAAGATATAATCTTAATGGTGAACATACTACAATAGACCTTATTTTTACCAACTCAATACACATTACTCAATCTGGAACAGTTAGCACAGGGATAAGTGATCATGAGCTCATATATGTAAGCAGAAGCCATATCTCTCCTCCCAAAATTCCAATCACCTTCACAGGTAGATCATATTTAAGATATGTCAAGGATAATTTTGTCACCGGTCTCAAGAATACTAACTGGACTGAGTTTTGGAGCACCGACTGCCCTGAGCGGGCCTGGCTAATTTTAGAAAAACAAATTAGTTATTTACTTGATTTCACGTGTCCCATAAAAACATTTGTCTGTAAGAAAACCAAGGAGCCATGGATTGATAATAGATTATTACAAATAATTAATGATAAAAACAGTGCCATGAGTAAATATAAAAGAACCCATGATGAGGATGATCAGAGAATATCTGAGTTTCAGAAAAAGAGATGTCGGGCTCTTTGTAGAAAGGCCAAACGTGAATATCACCTCAATGAAATTGAAAGAAACAGGCACAACCCAAAAGCTTATTGGGCTAGCATTAATAAATTAATGAATCCTCTGGTTAATGACCCTACATTCTGCCTTGTGAACCAGGACACTGATGAACCTATCTCATCTAAGGAAACCGCTGACTACATCAACTCATATTTTGCTACCATTGGTGACAAGCTAGCTGAAAAAATGAACTTGCCTTGGGCTGCTATGGGCAACAAAGTGGATCTCCAATTTAGCTTGACCCCGATTACAACAGACGACATAATACCCTTGATTAAAAAAATAAATACTAACAAATCCTCAGGTCTGGAACACATTAACACTAATACACTTAAAGATACTTTACTCGCACTACCTAATCATTTTAAACACATAGTCAACTTAGTATTAACAACCTCATCATTTCCCGACCCCTGGAAAGTTGCCTTAGTCAAACCACTCCCGAAAGGTGGGGACACCACTGATGTTAATAACCTCAGGCCTATATCTACCCTTCCCCTCCCTGCTAAACTAACTGAAAAAGTCATTCACAAACAAACAATAAATTACCTAAATAATAATAATCTCCTATCTGAAAATCAAGATGGTTTTAGGCCAGCACGCTCTACCATTAACAGCCTTGAAAAATTTACAAACTCTGTCTACTCTAACTTAAATCAACTAAAAGTAACCACAGCCACCTTTCTAGATTTCAAAAAAGCATTTGATACTTTAAACCATAAAATACTATACAAAAAATTAGACTTTTTAGGATTTGGAGAAGATAGTGTAAAATTATTTAAAAGCTACCTCACTAATAGAATGCAGAGAACCAAAGCTAATAATAACATTTCTAACCCTCATCCTATTACATGTGGTGTCCCCCAGGGCTCAGTCCTTGGCCCATTACTATTTCTCACCTATATTAATGACCTTGGACAATGCCTAGATCATCTCCAGGTTCAACACTATGCTGATGACACAGTAATACACCTGGCACACCCACCAGATTGTCCTCAAGCTGCTAAGCTCATTAATACTGACCTTGAAAATATAAGAATATGGTGTGAAAAAAATAAACTATCTCTTAATGCAAAAAAAACAAAAGCAGTTATATTTGCCAATAAAGCCCTGAGAAAACTACACAGAAGACCACAGCTCATTATAGGAAAGGATAGGATTGAAATTACCCCTTCATACAATTATTTAGGCATAACACTTGATAACCAACTAAACCTCAAAAAGCAGATTGGTATTACAAGAAGAAATTCTGAGCACAAACTCTATATATTCCGTAGAAATTGCCAGCACCTGCTTGAAAAAGCAAGACTGGATGTAGTAAAGACAATGCTACTGCCAATCATGGACTATGGTGATGTAATTTACAGTGTGGCCCCTGCTACATTACTGGATACCCTCCAACCTACAATCAGCAATGCGCTGAGAGCAGTCTACTGGAAAAAAGGAACAAAAAATCATGAGAAATTGCATAAAATTGCTGAGCTAAATCTCATGAAAGACAGGAGGGAGAAACACCTACTGAAACATGCCTTTGATGCATCTCTCATTGATAGCAATATTGACAAAAGGCCATTAAGAACCAGAGCCCACGATGCCAGGTTACTTAAAGTAACTAGGGTCAAAAATCCCATCTACAGGAAAAGCCTTGAGCACAGGGATGCCATACTCTGGAACCGACAACTTGTTTCAACTAGAATGAATAGGACTACTTTAGGGTTCAACTCTTGGTTGAAAAAGGAATATGATAAAAAAATTAAGTCCTTACCTGATGTATGACCGGCCCATGTCTCCCCACCCATTTCACCCCTTCCCCGAGCAATGGGGGGCGAGTAAATCCACACACACACACAAATATTTCCCCCTTTTTATTGTAAATTTTGATTACTGCCCTATAATACAACATCTGAGGCTCTTGCATAAATGATGAATGGGCGCCACTCATGTGGCCCCCATTCATCTAATATTTTTTCTATTTTTATTTTTTTCCCTATGTTTCTTCCTTATTCTTTCTTTTCTACTCTACTCTATTACCTTTATCTCTCCTATCTATCTCACCTTTAACATCTTACGAGGCACTCGGTACCCTATGTACCCTTACAACGGACTTTAATATATGCCTCTATATTGGGCTTAAGCCCTCTATCCTAATTTTCCAAATTTTGCTAACCCTTCACATAAAAACTAACAAATGGAAGGAGGACTGATCAATTATACCATTGGTCAGTTCTCCAAGCCATGACCATGCCTAATAATGGCACCTGTAGTAACTCGCTTAACGAAACATTATTATATCATAATGCTGTGGAATGCAGAAAAGACAATCTATAAAGGTTATGTATTTCCTCAGGATAAAAATAAATGAATTAACAACAACAACACAAGGTTGGTGCTTGGGGTTGGCGGTGGGCAGCTATTTTTTCTCCTCTGGCCACCCAAATAAATTTCTGTAAAATCCTATGGTAGTTTAACAACTGTGTGCTTTCAAAAAGATGGGATGATTTAGGTTACAGGAATATGGTTTTCATCAAAATTACAGGAAGTATGGGTTTTCAAGATTACAGGTAATATGGTGAGCGTCAATTACTTTCATTTCTTCCCTTCTTGCCCAGGAGATTAACACTCCCTAAACCCGAATTTTTGGGGAAATTCTCAAGATCCTATTATACAGTTTAATCAGGTAACAACAAAGGCTAATTTAATATATGTATTGTGTTTAAATCAGCCAATTATATCCATGTGGAGAGGGGGATATGTTTATATATACATTTCACCATAGGTATATGGCTGTGTCTCACGACCTTGGGACAATGTTTTTGTCTCTGACCGGGTGCCGTGTCTGACCAGGTGCCGTCTCTGACCGGGTGCCGTCTCTGACCGGCTTGGCTTGATAAGGTCAAAATACTAACAGCAGGAGGCTAATTATAATTATAACTATGATTATATAACAACCGCCATAACATTTTTCCAAATCCTTATATATATGAGTATAATTCCCCTATATATAAAACGGCATTAGTTGGGACCAGCGAATCACCCCATTGAATTAGGCCTGAGTGCTCGCCGGGAACAGATAAACCAAAAGAGGCTATATAAAAGTATGTATTTTTTTCAAAGTTAACTCGATTTTTCTCCCCAAATTTACTTCAAATATTATTTGTAGGCTTGTACATGAAGTAATCCTTTTCCTCATTTAACTAATTATCATAAATTCGATGGCATTTTAAAGAAAAGGGGTAGATAATAAGCCTACTTACTCTCGTACAGAATGCCTGGCAACAAGGCCGGACACACAAAAGAAAGTCCTCCATTGTTTTTCCCTTCAATACAACATTAAAACAACATAATAATTAAACAAATTGTGCCCAAATACGATGCCATTCAACAGTATGTACCCATATTATCTTCTGCTATAAAAATGGTTCTAAAAGGAATTATAATTATTGAGAAGTATCAGCTTAAATTTCCGATACGGGCCCTCCGAGAGACTGTGCTTGGAGAGTCACGTTGCCATGGTAGGCCGCGCGGCCGACCCCGGCGTAACTAGGTCAGCCAGACGCCCCACTCTCATCTCCCCCTTCCCGCGCTCTGTCCAGCCCGAGGTGGGGGGGGTTTCGATCCGGGGGGGGGGGGGGGGGCAGGTGCTTTTTTTAATTGGCATGTCCGGCCAGCCTTTGCCTGTGGGGGGGGGGGTCTATTCGATTTTCCTGTTTTTGGGTAGGCCTACAATAAAGGGGGATAGGTTGTTCCATGCAGGGTGCGACGTAGGCCTACATCGGCCCTAGGCCTATATATAGGATATGGGGTGTTGGGGGCTGGACAATTCCTGTAAATATCTTTTTCTACAATTACTTTTTCTTCAAAATCCAGTCGCCGAAGGCGCTGGTTCGTTTTAAAACACCTTTTTCTGACACCTGGTCAGAGACAGCACCCGGTCAGAGACGGCACCCGGTCAGAGACGGCACCCGGTCAGAGACGGCACCCAGTCAGAGACGGCACCCGGTCAGAGACGGCACCCGGTCAGAGACAGCACCCGGTCAGAGACGGCACCCGGTCAGAGACGGCACCCGGTCAGAGACGGCACCCGGTCAGAGACGGCACCCGGTCAGAGACTGCACCCGGTCAGAGACGGCACCCGGTCAGAGACGGCACCCGATCAGAGACAAAAACATTGTCCCAAGGTCGTGAGACACAGGTATATACAGTTTGATCAGGTATAATAAACATAGAGCTAGAGGTAGCACTGTTGACAGAAATAAAAATCAAACCAGTTTGATATGAGATCGGGAGCCAAAATCGGCCTTAGATGCAAAATCGGGACATAAATCAGGACATAGATTGTGTTTGTATAGCCTTCGCATGGCTATTTTCCACTTGAGCATGGAGTATTTATAAACATAAACATGCTTATAAACATAAACCTATGGCAGGGTCTAGAGTACCTACATACCTACAGTATGTATACATTGCTATGATTTTTTGGTTTGGGCCCGATTTGTGAGAATGGCCCCGATTTGAGGACAAAATCGGCTAGTGGAGCCCCAGCTTAAAGGCAAATGGATTTGGTTAGCCCCCGGTATTACCAAGTTACACTGGTGCCATCTAGAGGATAAATCTGGAAACTAATTAGAATTACTGGAAATGTGAACTTAATTTTTTTGGGGCCTTTTTGGACATTGTCCAGACAGTACACATACCAGGAGGCCTACCTCATGGCGCAATTGGTGTATTCATATAGTTGTTTTGAGTGAATGTAGATCTATGTGTAAATTAAAGTACCAGGGGGACTACCGCCAGAATATCCAGACACATTCAGTCGAAACTGGGCCGTCTCGTTGCCAATGGAGAAGTGGGCATAATTGGCGAATTTCACCTCCCCGTCTGGATTTATCAACTCAACCTTCAGCTGTTGGTCCCCATGTTGACTGAGTAGGTGTATGTTGGAGTTTCCCAACCAGAACTCTGTGGTCAACCCTCCAAAACCGTGTTTGTAGGAGTTCCAATCCCGGAAAAAGTCTACCGTTCCGTCTTTCCGCTGTTGGAAGACCTGCAGAACATCAAGAGAATGGTCTGTTTTAGACTGTTATGCAGTGATACTTCACAATGGACATCACAAATTAAACAGTTGTTTACTTATTTACCTACTAGATTATAATGTGTAGAAAATGCAGAAAACATTATTCATTAACATTTTTGTTATTGAAAGAATATTCTGGCATTTTCATTTCAGTAACAACAACAAATGACTAATGACATGAACATGGTTGACCTATATATGGCCTTTTACATGTCTATTACAACAAACATGCACATTTTTTCTTTGGTCTGTTTTGAAAATGTCATCCAAAAACTTACATCCGGAGGTTGGAAAAATAATTGATGGGTAGGTAGTATGCAGTCCCCAGAGGGGAACATTTAAAGACCAAGATCTGACAGGGGAGTTATGAGGATGCACAGATTAGGGTCACTCTAGGAGTTATGTCTCATCAAGGGTACCAAGGATGAACTGCCTGAGGACTGGTGAGCGGCCTGCTTATATAGTGTGTAGCTCAGTGGTGGTTCTCATACAAGGCTGTGTCTCACGAACTTGGGCCAATGTGTTTGTCTATGACCTGGTACCATCTATGACTGGTTGCCGTCTATGACCGGATATCTAAAAAATTAGTTTGGAGGAATAAAAAAGTAGTTTTTTTTTAAACTTAAAAAAAAAATTATAAATGAAAATTGTAAAAAAAAAATTTTTTTTAAGTTCATCCCTCCAAACAACTTTTTTAGATAGCCAGTCATAGACGGCACCTGGTCATAGACGGCACCCGGTCATAGACGGCATCCGGTCATAGACGGCACCTGGTCATAGACAAACACATTGGCCCAAGTTCGTGAGACACAGCCACCAGTTGATAGTCATGAGTCTGGCCGGGTGAACTCTGTTACCAAGGGAGGTAATCTCATGGTATAATTGAACATCACCACACTGTCTATATAATCTTATACCATATATAAATTGCAAGAATCAAAAAGAGTAATACATACAATCCACCCCCCACCGTCTAACTCTTGGTCGCAGTAAACTTCTATGGTTGTGTCTGGCTCTGGGGTAATTCTGTAGACTCCTGAGGACGTTGATCCCATTCTGTAGACCTCCTGACAGTCTTTGGGCACTTTGTACAGAAGACAAGGACAGTATTACTTAGATGCCATGGTTCTCTGACTCTATAGGAAAAGTGACACTTATGTTTCCATACGTTTCTATTCTCCTGATTTCATGAATGTCAGAAACAGCCTGTAGTGTAAATATGCATACCAATAAGCAGAGATATAAATCTACAAAGAACTGCCGGGGACAAATACATTATGATATCCCCTAATTTCATCAATTATGAATACAGTGAAATCTCAATATAAGGAGGACTTCCAAAATCACTCATTTCTCTCTATATTTAGTATTGGTCATAAGGAATACCATATTCGACGTAATAAGCGCCCAGTGCACTCAAAAAAATATTATGAACACCTTTTAGTAGTTAAGAGTTTAATTGGGGTAAAAAATTGAGATATTCTTGGTTATTTGTAGTGTAAAAATCGGCCAAAAACGGGGGGTGTGCGCTTATAAGGAGGTGTGTGCTTATTACGTCGAATACGGTAATGCTTATAAGGAGCAAATTCTCCTTGCAAAAAGGCCCTCCTTATAACGAGATTTCACTCTACTTCTAAAAGAAACTTGACGTTAGATACTTACGTTGAGCATTGCCTGTTGGCCGGTTGTCTCTAGAACCCACCTACAATACATCAGGAAAGTCTGATTGTTTATTTTTGCTACAGCAAACCTCTTCTATACGGGTCAGGCTAATTGTCTAGTGGGTGCAGCCATTACTTTATTTAGTAGTGTTGCAATAAGCAACAATAACAGTTGTCTCATGGGTACCGGAGGGGATTCAACAGTCGATTTATTTGTTATTGATACTGTCACAGATTTTGGCAGTGATGAAGGCTAGTCAAAGACAGATGACACAGATGTGGACTTGGGCCTGAATAAACACGGCCTATTTATTAACATGCATGACATATCAAGCGGTCAAACAAAGAAATTTTTTTTTCTATAATTTGACAAACACACCAAAGCGGGCCTGGATTGGTACCACACTGATCCTGCAGGGGGCGTGGCGGTGGTGTCTACTCGTACCAATACTTGAAACAACACATTGTTTCCTACCGATATATTTGACTCAAGGATGCGAAACTCGTCTGTAGCAACTTCGCCAAAACTTTAGGAATTCTGCAGTTAACCCTTTAAGGATGGTATGATGCCTTAATGCATCATGCCCGTAGTCCTCATGATGCATGAATGCAGCCTCACCAGTGCTGTATTTAAGCACCATGCTGACCCTATAGAGTTGAAACACTCACAAAGGTCCGGCATGATACACCAATGCAGCACCGGCGAGTTACTCACCTGGGCTGCTTTGGTGCAAGTATCTTCAAAGTATTTTGCACAAGTATGTTTTTGCGAATTTACTAAAAAGGACAATTTCATGCGTATTTGATTTGTAGATGACAATATAAATGATAAATCTGTTGTAAAAAAGCAAGTGACGGGGGCAGGTGACTGAACCATGGTAATAGATTGCTGAATTTCCATATATTATACCAGGCAATTTCTCACCATAAAATATATGTTTCTCCTTTAATGGTGATTTAAACAGAATTTAAAATACATACTTCTCTCCTTTGTTTTTTGCCTGCCAGCGACAATTCTGCCTTTACTTCCATAGCTTCCATTCGCTGCTGTAGGTACTCTTTCATGTCCTATAGAAGAAATTATGAAAATCAGCTTTTAATCTTTATTAATGTTAGGAATTGTTATAGCACCAGGTTTATTGTCTTCAGGAGGACATACATCCCCTGACTCGCATCCAATAAGAAAGTATGGTATTGAATAAGGGAGTGGTCATTATTTAACAACAGGGGGGTTGGTTGGTTGGTTAATTTTCATGCGGCCGCACACAAATATTCGCAACCCCCCTCGAGTTAAAATTTTGGGCCTGCCCGCCTCGACATGATTTGAATTTTTCTGCAACCCCTTTGAATTATAGTAAAAAGCGAGATTTTTCACTGAAAAGGGTGAAGGTTTTCTGCCCCCCCCCCCCACTCTGGAGGGGTGCGATTTGTTTTGGCCCATCCCCTCTAGCCCAGTGGGCACAGATAGGTGGTTGTCAATGTTGATTCAAGGTTGATTTAACATTAACTCAATGTTGAACTGGGAGAGGGGTCAACATCTTTTTTGGCACTCTGCTAAATCCACCGACCCCACTATGTTAGGGAGGGGTCATTTTTTAACAACAGGGGGTTGGTGTTGGACCCCTCTTGGAAACAAAAAATGTAGACAACTCGGAGGAGGGGGAGCAAATATATTTGGACCCTTCTTGAGGGGGGAATGATTTCTTCCCTTTTTAGCAAAAAGGCCCGCACGACCCACTCACGCACAAATCCACCAACCCTCCATATTGTTAAAATATGACCATTCCTTTACATTATATTATCATTTATTGACTTTGACACATTGTAGGATTTTTTCCACCTTTCGTGGATCTATATTGATATATTGACCTGTAGATATCTGAGGGCTGCACTGGCATTTAGAGAGTCACATTGTATACCATCACATGTGGAGCTTCACTATAGCATCGTGTCTCCCTAGACAGCAAAGACACATTGGGCCAATGTTGGGCCATTGAATGATGTCAAGATTCTGACGTTGGGCCAAAGTTCATTTATCCGTCCATCCGAACGTTACCATGATGTTGCAAAGAAATGTTGGGCCAACGTCAGTTACTAACGTTGTACCAATCACATGTCAGAATGTTTTGAAATATTTACAATGTGTATATGAAAAGAAAAGTTTTCAAAGTCTGGCCCATCTGGGCCCCCACTTATAGACAAAATAGACTAACACAAATATGGGCAAGCCCAGCTGGCCAAAGTATGACACATATGGGGCTCATTGTCATTGTCACTCGCAATGTATCTGTGATAGTGATTACTTGTATAAGGCCAAAAAAAAGAAGGTTTGTTTCAGGTCACCCGACCAACCCTATGTAAACAGGGCCGGCCCTACATTTTTTAATGCAATTTTGAAGAAATTTTCATATTTTTACACTTTTTTGGGATAAATTTTAGGTTTTCAAAAGATTTGAAAAAAATCTTCCCATTTGCATACTTTTTTGGGTCAATTTTAGGGTTATGTAGAAAAAAAAAAAGTATATAAAAAAAAAAAAATCTGACCTACCGACCCTAGAGTTTCATCCCATGTTACCTGAAACAAAACTTTTTTTTTATTTGGCCTAAGCACTAAATCCACTACTTTTTTGCTGCCTGTAATTCAATGTATGTTTCGTGTGTGTGCTGTTTCAGCGATAGAACAGCACTTATTTTGTAATATTACATTTTATGTGATCATGAACATATACTGTACATACATTGACTCTTTTTGAGAGACCTAACAAATGTTGCGGAGATTATGTCAACAAAAAAAATTACTAAACTCAAAACTCAAACTCAATGCTGTCTAGGTATAGCTGAGTGAGGGTGCAGACATACTTACAGACATGGCTGTCTCTAAATCATCAAACCGACTCTCAATCCTGTTCAACCGAGTGTCCAGTCCATTGAGCTGAGTGTGTAGTGCATTCAGTCGGGTATCCCTCTCATTGAGACGAGCATCGATCCCATTCAGCTGTGTACTGATGCGGGTGTCAAGGCCATTCAGTCGACTCTCCCGCTCGTTTAGCCGGGTGTCTACTTCGTTTCTCAACCAGGTATCGAGGAGGTCCTGCCGTCTCTGCAGGGGGGTAGCCTTGTCAGGACACTGGTTATCTTGTCCTCCTCGGGTCATGTTGGTGGCGGTCGAGTTGCTAGAGGTATCTTCGTCAAGTGCACTGCTCCCCTCTGCATGGACCATGGGGGGCCCAGCAGACAGGGTAGCAGTCAGTACTACAAGGAGAAACACGCTTACAGCCGGGGGTCTCATGGTGAAGTGGGCGGCTGCTGGGTGTACACTGTGTTAAAACCAGCCACATGTCCACCCTTTAAGGACCACATAGTGCATTAATGCAGTATGCTGATTGTCAGCATGATGCATGAATGCAGCCTTGGTGAGTAACTCGCCAGTGCTACATTCAAAACCCCAAAAAGTCTTCTTTTTTTTTAAATTTAGAAAATGCCTAATTAGGGTGGAGAAATTAAACTCATGCACACTTTTATTCCAATTGTCCAAAAAAAATTTGGACAAAATGATAGGTACCGTAAAACCTTGCATATAAGACGCGGCTAGTACGCGAATCAGATCGCTGGTGCGGCTTATAGGATCTGCACAGAGTCCAGGTGCGGCTTACACGCGAGTTTGCTCCTATAGTATAGTACTAAAGTCACCATCATCAGATTGCTGGTGCGGCTTATATGATCGGCCCAAAGTCCAGGTGAGGCTTATACGCGAGGTTTTACGATAACATGAATTGATAGGTAGAAAGGGAAGTATGGTCTTGGTCAACCCCCTGGATTAATTTTTCAACTATAATTCTTTGTTTCACTTGCTATCATTACATTAGGCCAAACATAGGTGCGTTTCAGGTTACCTGACCCTACCTAGCAAAGCAGGGCCGACCCTAGAAATATTTATCCAATTTTGAAAAAATATTTATATTTAAAATAATTTTGGGGATATTTCAAAGTCAATTTGATAGACCACAAGTCAATGCTGTTGTCAATGAGTCAGCAATGAAGTTTGCAAGTCAATTTTTGGGTACTTTTCCAGGCCAAGATTTTCAGACTATGTAATCTGAAACAGACCTTTTTTTGGCCTTATCATACACATGTAGTGGATTCTACTCTACTCAGAATACGGCACATACAGTCTGTAGTACAAATGTCCTTAGTCCCAGACATGACACCATCAGTACAACAGGAACTGGGAGGGGACCACATCCGTTCACATACACAGCTACCAGGATTGGACTACATTGGCCTGCTTTGGGGCCGTCCATAAAGTATGTCGCACAAATATGGACCATTTTTAACACCCACCCACCCTCTTGTCACACTTGTCGCCACACCTTCATCATTGTTTGTCACACTCTGACCAAGACCCCCCCCCCCACCTCCTCCGGCGTGATAAACTTTATGGACATGCCCCTCCCTATACTTCAGATACAGTTGTAATGTATGCATTCCATCTTTTCCTTTGACTTCATCTTTTCTATTTTCTAGATACAAATATTTGGACTTTGGAACAAATCTGCATACATATTCATTTATGATATCTACTAATTCTGTGTACCTTAGGCCACTCAGAAAAAAAAGTTGTTTCTCATCACCCGGCAGTGAAAAATGTGACGAGGGCGTTTTTTTTTATATATATTTTTTTTTTTTTACTGTGAGCTGAAATATATAGGAAATTAAGAGTTTTTGTGTGCGGTTTTCACATTTTGGTAGTTAAGAGTTTATTGATCCACGAAAGTTGTTAAAATGCAAGTTATTCCTAGCTGTATGAATTACTGACATTATAAGCTTTAATTTTATATCAAATATGCCTATATTTGTCCATTTTTCAACGGATTTTTCATCAAAAATCAAAAAAAAAAAAAAAAAAAGTTTCCCCATACCACGATTTTCATGATGCAAAAACAACCTTTTTTTTGAGTGGCCTTACCATGCAAACCTGCTTTGTCCTGTCTATGAGCCTTGACATGGCGTAGGAAAATGGGGGGGGGGAGACCAGGAGGGCCCTGCTGTGTTATATGATGTTCTTACTTCTATAGACTGATAAAGCAAGAAAGGTTGAGTTTTTCATGATAAAGTTGTGTTTACATCTGTTTTAGTAGTAGAATCCTTATATGTAAATATTGTTGTCTGTAATAGCTATTTTTTGCAAACATCTCATATCAGGAGATTCACAGGACAGTTATCTTTCAAATAGTGTATATTAGAATACAGGACTTTGAGGTTATATCTATGTATTTGTTGGTTACGCTTCAGAAATGTTCAAAGACTTTATCAACAATTAACTTTTCTGAAAAGCCACCCTTTCTTGCTGCATTGGTCTATAGTGGCCTCCCCCTGGGAGGTGATGCTATCTTGTGGGCAGGGTATGCAAACCAAGCTGGTATATTTTGTCTCAATGAAAGACATCCTATTGAACCATTCATGTGAACTGGTACTGGTAGTAGCCTACATGACTCAAAAAGGTATATATTCCTGAATCAGCCATGTAGCCATGAAATTCATAAAAGAGTCTGCCCAGTTTAAAACGCAAATGGTGTCTGGTCTTACAAATAGTTTGTCTGTAGATGGCACCACCAAATACTATACTGTCTGCAGAATAGCCATGTTAAGTTATATGTTATGGGGCCCTGGCCCCATTTTTGTTCCTTTTATATCTTTTTCTTCTATTCTTTCTTCTAAAATTCAGTCGGGATAGAAAGTTGTTAGTGTAGTTGGTGGTGTCATCTATTTGCAAACCACTTTTAAGACTATGCACCATTTGCATTTTAAGACTACTGTAAACGTAGATAATTTTGTGTGTATAAATTTTCGCAGATTTTAAAATCCGCGAAATCCGCGAAAATATGTACGGCACGAAAATATCTACATTTACAGTATGCATGGTTTGTAACGTCCAGGTACGACTCGAAAGGTCGTTCCTTCTTCATTATTTTATTGCCATATAAACCAATGGTCCAATCACAGGGACTATGTTGTGTCTCTTTATCTTTAGTTTAAATAGAGGAATTTACATACATATCCTTAGGTCTTTAAATATAAAGCTGCATATCTCAAAATTGGGAAAATAGAAAGACAATTGAGAATCCCTTGGTGAATATTAAATACTAAAAAACTGTGAATAAAAGGGAGGTAAAGCTGAAAAGGTAATTTGAGGCTGGTTATCATGATTTTCTAAAATTCGAAGTAGGAAGACTTGCACAGTTCAAAACAATTTATGACATTTATTACAAAATGTATATAACTAAGTGTAGTGGTCCAGCGAAAATGGATTTTTGGTTTCACCAGGGTTTGAACCTGGGACCTCCCGCATCCGGAGTGAGCGTCATGACCACTTGACCACAAAACCTTGTCTGCTATTCTCGCCTTACACATACATCTGGATTGGTAGGTATGAGGGGAAACAGTGATTACCCTAGGTGGCTAAGCCAGGGCACAGGGACAGATGTGGGCTCAATCTGTTCCCCTACACTCCTCCCATCCAGCTTCAACTATCCCAACCGGCTACCCAACCGGTGGTAACCTTGGACATACCTGGCACTTAGTTGTGGGATCCTGTGTCACTAGCCCTACTAGCGCTTTCCCGCCTCATGGGTACTCACCCTTTTACTAGCTCACTAGCTGACTGCGCCACTCTAGCTTTCGCTACTTCACCACATTGGACCTACAACCAGCCACCAGGTGTTGAAGCGTACCCAATCGTATCATACTGTACCTATCCAGTCCAGCCAACATATTCCCAGGCACCGGAAAGGCTGGTGAAACCACCAGTGTAGTGGTCCAGCGAAAATGGATTTTTGGTTTCACCGGGGTTTGAACCTGGGACCCCCCCCCGCATCTGGAATGAGCATCATGACCACTTGACCACAAAACCTTGCCTGCCATTCTCTCCTTACACATACACCTGGATTGGTAGGTATGAGGGGGAACAGTGATTACCCTAGGTGGATAAGCCAGGGCACAGGGACAGATGTGGGCTCGATCTGTTCCACTACATAAGTCTATTTTCATTAAATCATAGGTAATGCTCCGGGTAATGCTTCAAGACTTAAATCACATCACATTAAATCACATTTGCAGCACTGTAAGCTTTAATCTGATAGAAAACATGCCCATAGTTGTCCATTATTATCATGTTTTTCATTAAAATTTGCAAAAAAAATCTTAATACAGCCCAGTGGGCACAGGACATTGAATCAACATTGATAATTGGTTGTCAATGTTGATTTAATGTTGATTCAGCATTGATTCAATGTTGAACCAATTTTTGTGCCCATTGGGAGGAAGCACACAATGTGGAGGATAATGTATTGTGTAAGTAGGACTAAGAAATCAACATACAAATTAGTGTTAAGCGGTCACAACTTCCTATAGCTTCATCAGAGCTAAACCCCTGAATAACAAACACTGTCCAACATTAAACCATTGATTTAAACATGCAAGTAGGGGTCAATAATTTCAATGCGCTGGCACAAAATTCCCCCCACCCATTGCATCTACACAGCACTAAATGTAGAATCTCCATATATGAAAAGCTGTCCAATCTTACAGTGACCAATCTTAAAAACGTTACAATCTTAAAGTCTTTACTGACAATCTTAAAGTTAACATTTATTCTCTGCAAGATGGCACCACTAATAATGGGGACAGATGTTGTGCTGTTCAGTTGGTAAAATTGTTGTCTATAACAGAACCCCCCTTTTTTTTGTTGGAAACTTGACAACACACTTTCCTTTATCAACTGCTGTAGGGCCTGTAGGCCTATCATAGACATTCTTGAATCAATGTTATTATCTTAATTTCAATATTCTAACGTTTTTAAGATTGGACACTTTAAAATAGTTTAAAACAGATTTTCTTCTTGACGCTCCCACGTGAGTCTGTCCACTAGTGCTATATGGTGACATCTTGTGACTTATCAGACAAAATATGAATTGGGCTGCACGATTCATCCACCTTATGGCTCTCAGACCAACAAACATCCATTTGGCTGCTGGACTATATATAATATATAATCTGAATGTGGAGCTCCTACCACCTAGTGTCACATACCCAAACCATATATGCTACCTGAGATTTGCCTTTACGGTATACTGTTAAAGTACTTATATTCACGGGTGTAAATTTTCGCTGAGGTGGCAAAAAAGACTAATTCGCAGGTATTTATTCCATACTGTAGCATATAAGAATTTCGCGGATTTTTGATTTCCGTGAATATAGCGAAAATATAGGGGCCTATACCCAGCGAAATAAAGTACGACCACAGTATGTCTTACGCCCAAATTAAACAACATAGAAAAGAAAAAGAAGAAAAAAAAGGGCGTTGGGGGGCCTCTATTTGTGCTGATATACAACAGGTGGCACTCTCTATCTTTAGGTGATAGTATTAATTTCAAGATTATTAAGATGATCTTAAGTTTATATTAAGATTGCGCTCAGAATGTTTGTCCACGCACAAGTAATATGTGTGGCATCTTGTCACTTGTTGCTGTCATGATTCAAACAGCATGTTCATCTACCTCAGGTTCTTCCACCTGTCCCAGTTTGTTTTGTGGCATCGTGAATAACAGATTTCTCCAGAAATTGGCGGCCCCCTGTTCAATATATGTATGGGTCTCAAAGTAAGCTGCGTAACTGGGTTCAAGTGTCTTTATATTGAGGGTAGTTTCCTTGATTGTAACCAACCTCCTGGTACCAGACTCAATGTCAATTGATGAGGCAAGGTCAAACTCATACATACTGTAGTGACTCTCCACAAAGTTCTTGGAGAAAAATGCCAGCATGCGTTTACTTTTGTTAATGCATTGGTGCATGTTAACATGTATGGGCACTCCCCCGAGAAAATGCACTCGATGGAAGCAGACCTTAAATCCTCTCCTTTCCAGTTCTGGTATCAACCATTCACCTGCATACTCCTCATCTTCTGTAGCATATGACATAAATATATCAAACTCCCTTCCCTCATCAGCACGTTCGTCCACAACTCCTCCCCTGTTCTGTTGTCCTATAATTAAAGGTGGACCTTCTTTCCTGTTCTTACGTTTGACGATGCAGGTAGTAATGGACAGTATCAGTAATACTGCCAAGGTGGTGGCAATTACAACGATGGAAAATGTATCACTTTTACTTTCCTTTTGGCAGAAGTAATTTCTGTCCAGGTCGATCACCCTTGTGTTCACCACTTCAGGTGGAGAATGACATCTTATCATATCTACATTTTTAATGATTCTGTAATTCTCCACTACAAAGTCTCTCAAACCCAAGGTCCGACAATCACTGCAATTCCAAGGGTTATCATCAAGTCGTAGTTCAGCCAAATTGCTGATATTAACCATGGTAATATTCTCAGGCATTGTGTGGAGCTTGTTATCATTAAGATAAAGCACATTGATATGTTTAGCCAGCGCCTCCAGAGCTTCTATTGTGACATTGGTAATTGAACCATGGCCAAAGATTGCCCGAGTTGTATTTGAAAAGTATGGCCTGAAGGGAATAGATGTAAGATGACTCATTCTGATATCAAACTCATAAAAGCTTCCGCCCTCGAGGACAGGCATTTTTTGTGGCAGGACTCTGCCTGTGTATGCCTCACAGGAGACTCGTACTGTGTCTACTGCTGGTACATGGACACATGTACAGCCCTCTGGACACTGTTCTGTTACATCACACACAAACTGGTCCAGAGCTAATAACGCTGGGTTTTGACCATTCAGACTAACAGGATCATAACAGGGGTAGTTCCATGCAGTCGGACTCCTTTGAAGAAACTGATAAAAGCTATAATCTTTGCAGTCACAAACCAGCGGATTACCGACGAGATATCTAGTAATTTTCCTAATACACACACCAAACGCATCTGTTTGACTGGTAGAGAAACCCCAACCAGCAAATACATCCATAAGGTGAGTGATATTGTTATTTTGCAAGTTAAATTCAGGGACTTTTCGACAGGAGAGTTTCTGACCTTCAATATTCATAAAATGCGTTATTGCATTATTGGACAGATTAACCAGTCTCATCCCTTCTAGCACTGGAACAGTTGTCAGATTATTGTGGCTGATATCTAAATACTGCAGCTCCTCAAAGTGTAATACGGCACAGTCAACTGTCTGAATGTCATTGTGTGATATATTCAGTGTCCTAAGCTTACTCAACTTTGTCAGATCACAAGGCACTGACTTGAGCTTGTTGTAGTCTAGGTATAGATGTTGCAGATACACCAGGTATGACCTGTTACATTGTACTGTCTCTATTTCATTGTGTGAAAGAGTTAGGCTGCGCAGGATAGGAAACCTTGCCAAATCGCATTGCACTGACCGTAGCTCGTTATGATCCATGTATAGATAGCTTAGGAGTGTGAAGTTTGATGAGGTACAATTTGCTTGCTGGATACGATTGTGCGATAGATGCAGCTCAGATAGCCCAGGTAATGTTGACAGCTGACACGGCATTGACGTAAGGTTGTTGTAGTCGAGGTACACATACTGCAAGTCATACATCGGTGTCATGTCACAGTCCAGTGTCTGGATGTTATTGTGCGACATGTTAAGCCTCTCCAGAAATCTCAATTTTGGCAGTTCGCATGGCACTGATGTAAGCTTGTTGTAGTCCAAGTACAGAACACCCAAATTTCCCAACCACCGGGCCTCTGCACAGTCCATAGTCTGGATATCATTGTGTGACAGAGACAGCCCAGAGAGAGCAAATGACTTTAACAGGGTGCAGGGAACTGTTGTTAGCCTGTTGTAATCTAGGTCCAGATACCTCCAAGTCCTCATCTGGGACATGGTACAGTCCACTGTTTGGATATCGTTGTGCGCCAGATGCAGTTGACGAAGAAAGTTTGTTAAGTTACACGGCACTGACTTCAGGTTGTTGTAATCGAGCTGCAGATACTCCAAATATTCTAGGTGAGACATGTCGCAGTCTACTGAGTGAATGTAGTTGTGTGACAGGTGCAGGTATGCCAGCCATGGTAACTTTGACAGTAGACATGGCACTGACGTCAGACGGTTGTAGTCTAGACGCACTGTAGACAGTAGAGTCAGATTTGACAGTTCAGATGGTAACGACGTAAGATTATTATAGCTCAAATCCAGCATTTCCAGTCTGTTCAGGAACGAGATATCGGCTATACTGGACAGCCTTGCATTTATAATGTTCAGCTCCGTGATATTGGTGTGGTTATGAAGCAGGTTGTAAAGCTCGCTCTGAGGTTCAGTCAAACAATCCCTTATGGTGAGAACCTCGTGATCTCTGAAGACTGTATTAGTAGTCTCACAGTAGCATGACTCTGGACAGTTCTTCACTTCTCCTCTCAGCAAGCTAGTGATGCCAACCCACAGTGCAGAAAGCAGCAGAATCTTGTAAACTTGCTTCATCATCTTCTTGGTGGATCCTAAATTCCCTGTTTTAAGAGAAAGAAATCATTGATTTGATTTGTGGATCAAATGCAAACAAACACTCATAGATGTCAATTCTAATGAAACGGGGTCACATGGAGAGAACCATACCTGCCTCACATACTCACTTATGTTCAATTTTGATAAAATGTAAAATATCATACTGTTTTTGTACATCAGTGATGTAAGGCATTGGCTAAAGAAGCTAGATTTATAATAAGGTTATTTCAAGAGGCCCTCAGTAGGGAACTATACTCGTGAACCTTTCTCTCTATATTTTCAGATGTGCATTTATCCCAAAGCTCTCACAGATATGTTTTACTTTAAAGCGATGATTAAAAACAAGGTGAGTGATAATGGCATACTTCTGTAATGGAATGGGATCATTGTCTTAACTATAGAATTCTCACGAATTAGCTATTTCTATCACAAATTGCTACTTGTTATCGGATGATATAACGGGGAGTGATAGAAAATGTATAATGTGCAATAGAAATGAAGTCTGTGATGAATTTCAATTTATTTCATCATGAACATGGCAATCTCATTGACTTAACAAGGAGAAGCCGTATTTCACACCCCCTGTTAAATAACCTTCTCCCATATTTCAAGGTCTTTTAAATCTTTAAATTGATGATTTTAAAATCATTATGAATTAGCTTTTTCAGACCAATTAAGGGGAATATCGTTAATAATGATATGACACATGGACACATGAGTATAGTTCTCGACTGAGGGTTTTTCAGGAGGTCCTCAGTGGGAAACTATACTCATGACCCTTTGTCTATATATTTTCAAATGTGCATTTATCGCGAAGTGTATGATATATATCAATAATATTTTACTACCAGCACAGACTCAATATATTTCAACCAATAGTACAAAAATTTATGTCTTGAATAATCCATCAAATTTTGTGATATCATTATCAAGCCAGTAGGAAAAGTGCTAGAGTGACAATAAAAAAGTAATAAACCCAGCAAAAAATGTCAAAAGGACCCAAATTACTCAAAAATGTTCAAAGCATAGTGTATTAGTTTTCAATATATTAATCGTCAAATTGAAACTTTAGATCTATATGAATATTGTAAATGTAACTGTAAATATTGTACATATAAACATTGTTGATTTACTTCTTCAGATGATGTGAATAAAAGCAAATTGAAATCAAAGCTGAGTGATTGCTATGGTGTATTATTTGTTTGGTGGGATATAATATTGTAGCTGGTCGAGCTAAATGCATTACCAAGAGACAACAACCAAACAGGAGCAATTAAGATGTGATAGATTGCGACTTTATTGATACAGTGAAAGTACTTATATTCAGGGTGTAAATTTCCGCTGAGGTGGCAAAAAAGACTAATTCACGGGTATTTATTCCATACTGTATGATATAACATTTTCGCGGATTATTCATTTCCGTGAATATAGCGAAAATATATACCCAGCGAAATAAAGTATGACCACAGTATCTCTTCTTGAACACACAACACGGTACCGAGGGGATACCGGAGCAGTAATATTACCAGATACCGACAATAACAGAGTAGCGTTAAGTTATCGTACAACCTTGAGCTCTAGAGCAGTGTGACGGAGTACCTTCTGAACTAGAGAAAAGAGCCTGTCTTATATGCTGTATGAACAAGGTCACTTGACTATCATTAGTAGCATCATCTAGCGGTCAGTAGTTACGTGACCTACAAAAACCCATAACTGCTCACTGAACCAGGCATAGGTTAGAGAATGAACGTTTGTATATTACCCGGTACATAACCGAACCTATTATGGCGGTACATATAACGAACCTGTCGGTGAACGTAAGAAATTGAATAAAGACCTTTGTTATGAAATATAACCACTTGTTAACGTGTGACGATCATAACCATACATAGATATACAGCACAATAACGGTATTATAACAACCTGTTACACTATCTACATGGAGTTCAGTGTGTTCCCATGTTATGGGTACAGTCATTTTAATCTATAGATTTGTTCGTGCTATAATAATCTGGCGTAGCTCCGACTCAAGATAAATTGTATGTTAGCAAGTGTTCATTTATCAATTACAGGGGGGGTGGTGAGATTTGGCACGGAGGTGCGAAGCTTTCCCCCCCCCTTGAGAGCGCATGTAACGTTTCGTGCGCCCCCTCACCGAAGGCCCCAACTTTTTTTCACCCCCCCATGAACTATAGTAACACGCTGGCTTTTTTGCTAAAAATGGGCTTAAATTTCTACCCCCCCCCCTGAAGAGGGTTCATAATTTTTTACGCCTCCCCCTCAGGAGGGGTCAGAAATTTTACGCCCCCCCCCCGAACCCATCCCCCCCCTGTAACTAATAAATGAACACTCCCTTAGTAGATTGAGGAGTAAAGACGAGTTTCCCTTATATTTGTTTAATTGATTATTATGATGCAAGCATATGTCAACTCAATATTGTCCCAGAGGTAAGACCTACCAGCACTAAACACAGCACCCAGCAGTGCACTGGTAATGCAAATGCTCTGAGCCTTAGTCTGTATTGGCTATCCCAGGTAAGTCATGGGACTGAGGCAAAACAAAAAAAAAGATGCGTTTCAGGTTATACGAGCCAGCTAAGCAGAATTGGGCCGACCCTAGACAGTTTTATCCAATTTTGAAAAAAATAGTAACTTTTGGGCTAATTCAGAGTCGATTTGATAGTCTGTGAGTGAACTCTGTTGTTGGCGAGTCAGTGCTAAAGTTTGTGAGTCAATTGTTGCCCTACTTTTTGCAAAAGAGGGCTGACCCTAGTGATTTTTATCCAATTTTGAAAAAATATTTATATTTCAAGTAATTTTTGGGCTATTTCAGAGTCAATTTGATAGTCCACAAGTTGACGCATTTGTCGGTGAGTGGGCGCTTAAGTTTGCGGAACAATCGTTTGCTACTTTTCAGGCCAAAGTTAAAAAAATATATATTTGGCAAAAAAAAGAAATCCGACTTACCCTACCTAGATGTAATCTGAAGCACTTGGACTGAGGCAAAACAAAATATGACTGATGCCTTAATCTAAAAGACTTGGTATAAGAACTACTAACTACTGCACTGGTCCTGATCTATGGGGTGTCCTGTGAATCAGGGTATGGCAAAGTGGGGGGGGAAAGGGGCTTCTCACCCTATTAACCACTTTTGTCTTGACCTTTTTGGGTTTGAACTTTTTTGAGCTGGGCCATAAACTGAGGAAGGGGGGCATATATATATATAAAATCTATGATATCTCAAACTACGTTATCATCCACCTCGAATTCTAATACCTCTCCCAGTTTATGTTGTGGCATGGTGAATAACAGATTTTTCCAGAAATTGGCGGCCCCTTGTTCAATATACGTATGGGTCTCGAAGTAAGCTGCATAACTGGGTTCAAGTGTGCTTATGTCAAAGGTATCTTCCTTAATTGTAACCAACCTCCTAGTGCCAGCATCTATATCTATCGACATGGCAAGATCAAACTCATACATACTGTAGTTACTTTCCACAAAGTTCTTGGAGAAAAATGCCAGCATGCGTTTACTATTATCTATACACTGATGCATGTTTTCATGTATGGGCACTCCCCCGAGAAAATGCACTCGATGGAAGCAGACCTTAAATCCTCTCCTTTCCAGTTCTGGTATCAACCATTCACCTGCATATTCTTCATCTTCTGTAGCATACGACATAAATATGTCAAACTCCCTCCCCTCATCAACATGGTTCTCATCCAGAACCCAACCTCTATTCTGTGGTTGTACATTTACAGGCACACCTGCCTTCACCTTCCTACGTCTAATGATGCATATGGTAACAAACGCTATCAGTAAAAACGTAAAGGTGGTAGCAATAACTGTAATAGAAAATGTGTCAATTCTACTGTCTCTGTTACAGGAGTAGCTCCTGGCAAGATCAATGACCCTTGTGTGCATGACTTCAGGTGGGGAATGACACGTAGTTAAGTCGACATTCTTCATGATTCTGTAATTCTCCACTATGAAGTCTCTTAGGCCTTGTATCTGACAGTCACCACAGTTCCACGGGTTGTTATCCAGTCTACATTCAGTCAAATGTTTGAAATTAACTGACCTGATTTTCTCAGGCAGTGATTGTAACTTGTTGTTGTTGAGGTGAAGCACTTTAACATGTTTAGCCAATGCCTCTAGACTTGCTATAGGGACATCTGTAATAGAGCCGCGGCTAAAGATGCTCCTGGTTGTATTCAGGAGGTAGGGCCTGTAGGGAAGCGAGGTAAGATGACTCATTCTGATATTAAGCTCATAGTAGTTCTCTAAAACTGGCAGATTTTGTGGCAGGACTTCTTGTGTGTATGCCTCACACAGTACTTGTAATGCTTGAGCACCGGGTACACGGACACATGTGCAGCCCACCGGGCACTGCTCTGTTACATTACATACAAACTGGTCAACAGGTATTGAGGCTGGGTTTTGACCATTCAGACTAACAGGACTATAACATGTGTTACTCCATGCCATTAGATCTCTCTGAAGAAACTGATAAATCGGATAATCTTTGCAATCGCAAACCAGTGGATTGCCAACAAAATATCTGAAAAATCTGGAGATACATAAACCATAGTCAATGGTTTCATTAGGTAAGAGACCCCAACCTACAAATATATCCATAAGGTGGGTGATTTTGTTATGTTGCAGCAGAAGGCTAGGGAGTTCTTCACACGAGAGATTTAGATGGGCCATATTAGTAAAATGTGTTATTGCATTATTGGACAGATTTACCAGACTCATCCCTTCTAGTACTGGAACAGTTGTCAGATTATTGTGGCTCATATCTAAATACTGCAGCTCCTCAAAGTGTAATACGGCACAGTCGAATGTCTGAATGTCATTGTGTGATAGAGAGAGCCGATAGAGTTTACGTAACTTAGACAGTTCACAAGGCACTGACCTGAGCCTGTTATAGTCTAGGTACAGATACTGCAGATGTGTCAGCCTTGACATGTTACAGCCTATAGTCTGTATGTCGTTGTGTGACAGATCCAAACTGTACAGCATAGGACATGTTGACAAATCACATGGCATTGACCGAAGCTGGTTATAATCCAGGTGAAGATACTTTAAACGTTGAAACTTTGAGAAATCACAGTCCACTGTATGGATATCATTGTATGATTGATGCAGCCTCTCCAGGCTAGGTATCTTTGACAGTTTACACGGCACTGACTCAAGGTTGTTGTAGTCAAGGTCAACAATTTTTAGATTTTTCAAAACTGAGAAGTCACAGTCTACTCCCTGGATGGCATTATGGGATAGATCCAGCTTCTCCAGTCTCGATAACTTTGACAGTTGACATGGCGCTGTCTTCAGGTTATTGTGGTCCAGGTGCAGCACATGCAGGTGCCCGTGCAGCGACTCGGTACAGTTTACTCCGTGGATCTCATTGTGCGACAGGTCCAGTACGTGTAGGTTAATGGGCTTAAACAGAGTACATGGCACTGACTGCAACTCGTTGTTGTCTAGGTACAGCTCCCACAACCGTACCAGCTGTGACATGTCACAGTCTACTGCCTGAATGGTATTGTGTGACAGCTGCAGACTGGACAGTCTGCGTAGGGTTGACAGCTGACGCGGCACTGACATTAGGTTGTTGTAGGCAAGGTCCAGCTCATCCAATCTCTCCATCTGTGACATATTGCAGCTAACAGTCTGAATGTCATTATGTGACATATTCAGCATTTTAAGTCTTTTTAACTTTGACAGTTGACACGGCATTGACGTCAAGTTGTTGTGGTCTAAGGATAGATCCTCCAACCATACCAGCTGTGACATATCACAATCTACTCCCTCAATGTGGTTGTGTGATAGACTCAGTCTAGATGTTCGAGATAATTTTGACAATTCACATGGCACTGACTTGAGCTTGTTGTAGTCTAAAATGAGTGAACGCAACTGTAAAATCGGTGACAAGTCACAGTCTATCTTCTGGATGTCATTGTGGGACAGATGCAGTGCAGATAGCTGTGTTAACTTTGACAGTCCACATGGCACTGATTTGAGCTTGTTGTAGTCCAAAGACAGTGTAGTAATCCCTGGGTAGTGGGGATCCGCACAGTCTACCGTCTGGATGTCGTTATGGGACAAATTCAGCCCAGATAGACGCAAGGATGATAACAGGTTGCAAGGCACTGCCTTCAACTTGTTATAATCCAGGTTGACAAACCATAAATGGTGTGACAGATCACAGTCTATTGTCTCAATCTCATTGTGAGAGAGATGAAGCCACAACAGACGAGGTATCTTTGTCAATTCACACGGCACGGACCTCAGATGGTTGTAGTTGAGGTCCAGAACGTCCAAATCGTACAACTCTGAGAGCTCACAGTCCACGCTGCGGATGGCATTGTGTGACATGTTGAGTGACTTGAGTTTCCTCATGAATGTGAGTGCACATTGCACCGCGGTCAGCTGGTTGTACTCTAGTCGCAGGTACTGCAGCACCTCCAGCTGAGACTTGGTACAGTCTACAGCCTGGATAGCATTGTGCGACACATCTAGGGATAACATCTTGGACATTTCACACGGGATTGATTTGAGTCTGTTGTAGCCTAAACCCAGATGTGTCAGCTGTGGTATGTCACAGCCTACTGTATGGATGCCATTGTGTGGCAAGGTCAGGGAATGCAGTTGTGTTAACTTGGACAGTTCACACGGTAACGACGTCAGATTATTGTAGCTTAAGTCCAGCCTCTTCAGCCTCGTCAGGTACGAGATATCCCCTATACTGGACAGACTTGCATTTATAATGTTTAGCTCCGTGATATTGGTGTGGTTATGAAGCAGGTTGTAGAGCTCGCTCTGAGGTTCAGTCAAACAATCCCTGACAGTGAGAACCTCGTGACCGTCACGGAGTGAAGCAGAGGTCTTGCAGTGGCATGACTCGGGACAGTGTTCAACTGCGGACATCATAAAACCGCTGCTGCCACACCAGAACAGAGAAAGCAGCAGAATGTTGGGAAGTAGCTTCATTTTTCCTAAGTCGAAGGATTCTCAATTCTGTAGCAAGAAAAGAAATTGCTGCGTTAAGGGAGTGATCATTTTTTAACAACAGGGGAGGGTAAAAAAAAAACTGTATTGAGCCAAAAAGCCCACGGGTCACTATGCTTTAAAGGGCCCGTGCCCCCTTGACCCCGCAAAAACTCATCACCCCCTGTTGTTAAAAAATGATCACTCCCTTAAATATGTGGATAGAGGCTTGGCACCCTACATTGGTCCCCTGGCTTTCTGAGTACCGTAAAACCATATGGGGTTGTTACCCCCCCCCTCCATTTTTTTTTTCAAAAGGTAAAACAATAATTTTAGTAGTCAAGACCCAAATTAGTCATATCTTTTTGCAAAAATTCAAAAAATGCCTAAAAGAAAATTAGGGTGGAGAAATTAAACTCAGGCACACCTTTATTGCAATTGTCAAAAAAAGAATTTGGACAAAGTGATAGGTACTGTAAAACCTTGCGTATAAACCACGGCTAGTACGCAATTCAGATCGGCGGTGTGGCTTATAGGATCAGCCCAAACTGTAGGTGCAGCTTATAGCTGAGTTAGGCTTATATGCAAGGTTTTATGGTAATCCCGTATCTGGATAGGTCTAATCAGGCTAATCCCCTCACTTCACACCTAAGACAATAGGGAAGAGTTGGGTTGCAGGGTATCACCCCTATCAGTCTTATCAGTGACCATTGTTCTGGGCTGGGAAGGGGGCAGATAAGAGATTACCCATAGACCTATGCTGAAATCCAAGATGGCCGTCAGGGGTCCTTTGATCAATATGGCAGCGTCCATGATTCAACATTTCTAAGCCCTATATGGAAAGATTACAGGTATCTCCGATAGTGCCAAAAGAAAAAGGTATGTCTCAGGCAACATGGTCTAAAAAGTTAGTGTAATCTGATTTTATCTTTAATGTTTCAAGTTCCTGGAATGAGCTGTGAATTGCCACAAAGACTCGCAAGTGATTAGGCCACTCAAAAAAATAAAATGGTTTCTCATCACCGCGCGGTCACAAAAATCAGCTTTTGAGGAAAACTTTTTTTATTTTTGCTGATTTTTTATGACCCCTTTGCACTCCCACCCCAGTATATATATATATATGGAGCATGACGTGCCAACTAACGTGGGCCATTCTGACAGAAGATCCATTTTGATATTCACATTCACTATAGACCAGAGGCCTGCCCTACATGAAAAAAAACACCATAAAACATTGCTCATGTACTAGCCGCAACTTTTAGAAATCATGTAAGCTGCACAGATCGAGGTTCTGATTATGGCGACTTTAGTCTTGAAATATACATCTAGAAACTCATGTAGGGTTGATTCAGGTAAAGTGGGACATCAGGTAAAGTGGGACAATTAACATTAAGGCCGTTTTAAGGGGTCGTTTTTTCTCCTGGGTGTAAAATTTAGAAATATATGTTTGACCCCTCTTAACTGTACCTATCTGACCAAAGTTAAGAGGTAATTATACCTTCTAAATTTCAACATGATGGCTGGACACCTTTTGTCACTATAAATTCAGAAATACATGAGAAATAGTACAAGTATTTGTTTCTTTACATCTTGATCTTATTTATTGGTCAGATATTGAAATAAAGTACACTGAGACCTTAAATGCAAGTGTCCCACTTTAGCTGAACGTGTTAGGTAAAGTGGGACAGGCAGATTCAGGTTAAGTGGGACACTATATTAATTCCATCTCTCAGAGTAGCATTACCCTATATGCCCATATTTTGATATATAATGAGAAGAAATATCATAGCAAAGATCATTACAATACTTAGTGGTGTAAACAATAGCAAATTATTAAGTATAATTGACTTTAATCATGATTTAGATAATTATCGTACAAACTTCAATGATTTTAATCATACATTATTATGTTGAATGGTAAAAATCCATAGTAAATTCATTTAGAATTGGTATTTGATATATATTGAGGCTAAAACCATAGAAAGCATTCACCAATACTACTTTCTTATAGTTTATATCAATTGTGCCATTTATAGTGATTGATATGCCCCTGAAATGGCCCTGCACTACTACTTCATCAACAAACCTTTTATTATTAGATGTTTACAATTAAGAGTATGAGCTATATAATTGGGCATAAAATCGTTTAGCACTTTGTAAAAATAAATTGAGGATAGAGATCCAGTTAAGTACAAATATGTTGTCGTGTGACATAATGTTATCTAGTCTAGCCCAGTTTTACATTTATACTCGGTGTACTTGACTCATTCCTGTGAAGGCCCCTACATAAAATTTCCTTAATGTTTTTGATGTAGTGCATCAAAATTTGTATCTCACCTTCAGAAATTGACATTTACCATTTTTGTCATATGGCTTATGTAGCATGGGGGTTAATTCTTATCAATTGTCCCACTTTACATGAATCGAGTGTCCCACTTTACTAAAAAATAAAAGCAAAGTGGGACACTTCAATTTTGAAATGGCATCTCTAAAAAGGTATTTCATATCTTTTTTATTATTATTGTTTAAAGGAATAAATACTGAGCCCATTTGATGTGTTTGACATTTTCTACTATTTGTACCAAATGTGTGAATGGTACATACAGTCTGAGTATGGCTTAGGTGTCCCGCTTTACCTGAACCAATCCTATAACACGCATCTTGGCTTTGTCCTAATCCTATAAGCCACACTGGCAATCTAGCCGTGGCTTATACCCGAGGTTTTACAGTATGCCACAAAAGGAATGAAAAAATCTAGTATATTATCCTAATCACAAAAGACTCAGGTATTTGTTTTTCTGTGTTTTTCGATTGGATAAACCTACCCGAAGTCCCCCCCCCGAAGTGTGAGTGTAATATGTGTGAGTGTAATATGTGTGAGTGTAATATGTGTGTAGTGTAATATGTGTGTAGTGTAATATGTGTGTAATGTAATATGTGTGAGTGTAATGTGTGTAGTGTAATATGTTTGTAGTGTAATATGTGTGAAGTGTAATATGTGTGTAGTGTTATATGTGTGAAGTGTTATATGTGTGAAGTGTAATATGTGTGAGTGTAATGTGTGTAGTGTAATATGTTTGTAGTGTAATATGTGTGAAGTGTAATATGTGTGTAATGTTATTATATGTGTGAAGTGTAATATGTGTGAGTGTAATATGTGTGTAGTGTAAAATGTGTGAGTGTAATATGTGTAGTGTAATATGTGTGAAGTGTAATATGTGTGAAGTGTAAGATATGACTTGACAGGGATTTGAGCTTAGGACCTCTGCATCATGAATCCACCATGCTAACCACTACTCTATGAGGTACAGGTGACATAAGGAATGCCCAGGTACAACCCATTCACAAAACTTACAACCTGCTTGACCCCTAATCTGGGACACAGGCTCTGGTTGAGCTGGTAGCTGGAGAGCAGAGGGAATACAGAAGGCTATACAATTGCAAATGACGCAGTACACTGGACATCTAGCTAAGGTGGAATACTGTAAACGTAGATATTTTTGCGCTGTACATATTTTCGTGATTTGTCTGTGTTTTTCGATTGGATAAACCTACCCGAAGTCCCCCCCCCCCGAAGTGTGAGTGTAATATGTGTGAGTGTAATATGTGTGAGTGTAATATGTGTGTAGTGTAATATGTGTGTAGTGTAATATGTGTGTAATGTAATATGTGTGAGTGTAATGTGTGTAGTGTAATATGTTTGTAGTGTAATATGTGTGAAGTGTAATATGTGTGTAGTGTTATATGTGTGAAGTGTTATATGTGTGAAGTGTAATATGTGTGAGTGTAATGTGTGTAGTGTAATATGTTTGTAGTGTAATATGTGTGAAGTGTAATATGTGTGTAATGTTATTATATGTGTGAAGTGTAATATGTGTGAGTGTAATATGTGTGTAGTGTAAAATGTGTGAAGTGTAATATGTGTAGTGTAATATGTGTGAAGTGTAATATGTGTGAAGTGTAAGATATGACTTGACAGGGATTTGAGCTTAGGACCTCTGCATCATGAATCCACCATGCTAACCACTACTCTATGAGGTACAGGTGACATAAGGAATGCCCAGGTACAACCCATTCACAAAACTTACAACCTGCTTGACCCCTAATCTGGGACACAGGCTCTGGTTGAGCTGGTAGCTGGAGAGCAGAGGGAATACAGAAGGCTATACAATTGCAAATGACGCAGTACACTGGACATCTAGCTAAGGTGGAATACTGTAAACGTAGATATTTTTGCGCTGTACATATTTTCGTGATTTTCGTGATTTTTCAATATCCGCGAAAATATGTACAGAGCGAATATTTATACAGTATTGAATCAAATAGCCAAATTTCGGAAATCCGTGAATTTTAGTAACAGCGAAAATGTCCTTTTTAGCAAAATCGCGAAAATTAATACACGCGAAAATATCTACATTTACAGTAGCAAAGTGTCTTACCTCGTTGGACGTTGGTACCACACACAGTAGGACTCGGGGTTAGGGCCTTGCCGTCTCCCAGTGAACAAAAAACCGCTATACAATGTTATATAATAATGTTTCTCTATGGCTCCCTTTTGTGGCAAAACGTCATATAACATTAAAAACGTTATTTTGACGTGATCTTGGTACCACACACTAGGACTCACAGGGTGTTTACCAGTACTGGGACAAGCCACACAAGGTGTCTACTCTTCCTGCTGGCTACTCCTAAGGTGTGCTGGTAGACACTTGTGGTATGGCAAGCCAAATATTCACCCCTGAAATCTAGTTTTTCACATACAAAAAAACTAGTTTTTTACATCCAATAACTACCATAGTTGTTCAATCAACAAATGGAGTTTCTGTCAACTGAAAATGTTATTTGTAAACTATATTTTCACCTCTAGAATTGAGTTCCTAAAACCCTCAGAAATCAGTAAAAGAATAAGGGGTTTCAGGGGCTTAGAGAAAAGGTGGGAGGCCAGAGAATGGTCAAAAGGGAGGTGCAGGGATGAGGGAGAAGTGATGAGATTATAAAAACTTCATTATCGTTGAAGATGGAGTTTTAGATAGGTAGTTACCATATCAGGTGATATTGGAGTTATTTTGAACAACTAGTTCTTCAATTTGAAAAACTATGCCTACACTGAAATTATGCGAAAAAGGGAGAAACTTGGTATCATAATCCTTTCAAAAAAAGTTTAGAAATAGAAGAAATCGACCTACCTATCTTCTTTTTTGAGTGTTTCGGCCTAGGAGTTCTGGTACTGGTAGTGATAACGATTTTTTTAGATTTGATGAAAAGTAGTTTAAATTTAATACTGTAACTCCAATATTAACAGCGAACACATTGCTTGCCATATATAAGTCACCAGTGAAGAATGTGGCTGGCTTAAATCCTATATATACACCACTGTGTCAAATGGGTGTTTTAAACAAGTAAAAAAACGTGAAAGAGGAGAGAGTGAAACATGGTGCACATGAGGTGAGGGGGGGGGGTGGTTATGGTTGAGAGCACAGCGACCAATCAGATGGCAGGATCTCATCCTGGGGGAATCCCAGTGACAGACGCAACAAACGGGGCATGTCCATAGAGGCCAAATTTTAAAAAAAAGTTTGTTTCAGGTAACATGGGAAGAAACTCTAGGGTCGGCAGGTCGGCTTTTTTTTAAACTCTTTTTTAAAGTGTAAAAATTTTGGTTTAAAAACTAATTTATTCATTTTCATGATATTCGAAAAAATGAAAAGATTTTTTCAGATTTTTTGTAAATCTAAAATTGACCCCAAAAAGGGTAAAAAATATAAAAATTGCTTCAAAATTGCATAAAAAACCTAGGATCGGCCCTGTGTAGATAGGGTCGGTCGGGTGACCTGAAACAAACCTTTTTTTGGCCTCAGGGAATCCGAAGTTTCTATACAGTACAACTACTCCTCTATACATACTAATACTTAGTGGTGGCTGCCACACATGCAATGACATTTGGCCTTATATCTATTTTGTGAGTTGAGATCTCAATGAAATTATTTCAGCATCGTTTACATGCCTAGGATAACAAGAATTGAGTATTAAAGTGGCACAATCACTGAGGGTATCCCACTCACAATTCTAGTACTGTCCTAGACTACTATATGGTTAAGTGCGAGATTGGTGAGAATGCCCCTTTAATGCAGAAAGGTCCAAATAGCAGCATCCAGGGGTGCAGTTAAGATTTAATGTGCTTTGACCCTGAGATCAACTTTATCTGCCCATGTCAGGGCCTGTCTCCATGTGGCACATGAGGGTTGGTTGGTTGGTTGTTGGGTTGCTTTACGCCCTAATTAACAGCTGAGGTCATTTCAAGGGCGGTGATGGTGATCGAATCTATGGATGACTTAAGGTGGAAAGCACGCCCCTACACTTTTACCGAGGCAATGGTTCTTTTACATCCCACACTACATAGGCATAGTGTGAGATGGACAGGCCTTTGATATGCTGTATGTCTACCACAGCAGGGGGGAGGTTGCAGCCCAAGCAGCAGGGTGCCTCTGAGTGGCACATGAGGGAGAAAGTGACACTCCCCAGATGTACATATGCTAAATGGCGGTGCAAAATCTAGCGTGTGATCCTCAGGCCAAAAGAAAATATGTGTGAACGTAATATGTGTGAAGTGTAATATGTGTGAGTGTAATATGTGTGTAGTGTAATTGATACATGTGAGTGTAATATGTGTGTAGTGTAATATGTATGAAGTTTAATGTGTTTAGTGTAATATGTGTGTAGTGTAATATGTGTGAGTGTAATATGTGTGTAGTGTAATTAATACATGTGAGTGTAAAATGTGTGTAGTGTAATGTGAGAGTGCAGTATGTGTCAATATGGCACACGTTGATTATGTAAGCCCTTTGTCTGCCTCACCAGCAGGCCCCAGATTCAGTATACCAGCAATGCAGTATGTACTGCATGTCCTCTTTTGTCCACGGATCGTTTCCCGCCCTCTTTGGTCTTACAAAAAGTGTCTCACCCCATGAGAAATCTATGTTTATATTGAACTATTATACGATTGGGGCTCTGATCATGCTTTTTAGTGGATATCCCCGTGCTGTATCTGGTGATAACAGCACGATTGAGGTGAATAACAGGCACTCCTAAGTCCAATTTTCGACTTAGTTAAAATCCTACGTTTCGTCGGAGGATCAAACCCGGGGCCGCAAGACTACGAGTCCAACGCCCTATCCACTAGACCGTGCTGGCCATACAGAAGAAGGGGATAAAACAAGAAGTCTATGGGCACATTCTCAGCCCTCTAGCTCTTATATTAACAGAGATACAGCAACTTTTACACTTTTTCTTATAACTACTCCTAAAATCAAATTTTTTTTATAATTTTTTTTTACTACAAAGGTAGTGGTTGGACTTTACTTACCTATTTGTTAAAATAATTCTAGGGATTTTTTTTCACATACATATAGGCACTTTAAAGATGGTACGTTTGTACGGAGTCGCTATTAAATAATGAATGCTCCCCACACAGCTCGACCAATCAGAGACCAGGGTTGCTGGGATGTCAAAATCAACATCGCGCCCACCTTGCTCGATCTAGTGTACGTATATATCCTTCAAAATTTAATGGCGAAATTAGGACGTTTTAAAGGTAAATAAGGACATATGAAATTGTATAATGAACCTAATAATGAATGTCTAACGGGCACCCTCGGGGTTGTATCGCTACATAATCGGGCGTTATCTAGCGATACAACCCCTCGTGTGGCCGTTAGACATTCATTATTGGTTAACTAACTACTACTGCAAAAGAGGGCTTAAAGTCTACACTAGGTATTTTTTGCTCCATTTTTTTAGGGGATAACCAGTCAATAAAAATGGATGATTTTTACATCAGAGAAAATGAAAAATGTTAAACTTTAGGCTATGGTGCAAAAAATTTACCTAAGCCGAATTTTTCAGCCCCAAAAAATCAATGAACATTCTTTTTCTCAGCAGTGTCTCACCAAGGCTTCGCAAAGCTACCTGAGTCAACAATGGGTAATGAAAAGGGAAAAGTAGATTATGTTTGACATTATTTTATTCTGCATAGAGTAAAGTCCACATCAATATGGTGTGCGTTCTGATACCCGAGTACCCCTTGTGTGTCCCAAACACGTTACTCGTAAAGCACTCCACAGTTGGACATGAGACGAAACATAGATTTGGTCTCATCCTCATGAAACAAAAATGTCCTTTATCCATGTAGAAATTAATTCAATAAGACAGCAAAATATAACAGGGCTTTTCATTCATTACCATGCATGGACATACATACTGGGATTACAGTACGTTATTATACTTTATTATTACTTTATACTAAGGCCACACCAAAAGAAAGGCTTGGTCTCTGGATTTGTGTTTTCAAAAATTGGTGAAGGCATAGATATGGATATTGTATATCTATGGTGAAGGTATGCAATTTTTTTCTCCCCCCCCCCCCACCCGAATTTTTCTTTTGTTTGCAGGTTTCAACCTTGAATCAACAAGTGGAGCGGGCGAATTTATTTTTCTGAGGCAAAATCTTTTTCTTTTTTTATAAAACAAACTCCAGGCTCCCGATCAAAGGAGAAGCCACCAAAAAGAAAAAGAAAAGTCCATAGACACAATTATTTTCCAAAAAATAAATAAATAGTGCATTTCTTTCTTTATTTGAAGCCATTTAAATAAGCAGAACAAAGCTCATTCTTAGCCCATTGAATACAGCCACATTGTATTCAATGGAGGGGGCATTAAATATGGCCCCCTCCTATAGTTCAGCATAGTAAATCCTGTATTTCAAAAAAATTAACTGCGTTTATGAAAATATGGTGCAGGAAATCCGTAGACCAAATTTTAAATTTTTGGTGTGGCCTAATGACATAGATCAGAACACACTTATTGCAGATGAGATCAAAGCACCAGACTCAGTTCATCATGTGTTGCTGAAACACCGGGGACTAGATAAAACTGAAGAGGTTTATCGACAATAAAAGAGGAAAACACAAAAGACCAAGAGTTTATATGAACACGAATAGCTGAAGCCTTGCAATTAGAAAACCTAAGTTGATGTCATGTTAAAACTTATCATATCTATATACATAATATATATACATATATGCACCTCAATATATGCTTACTTAAAAATATAGCTTTATTACATGTCTTTCCTTGCACAATACATTTACAGATCTGTAAGTCTTTTCATCCTGATCCTAGGTTTTCTAATATATATCCCACATATATAGCAGAAACATGTTACAAAACTACCGGTACTTGATTTCTCAAAAATATACTTTTTTACATGTCCTTGCACAAAACCCTGTATCAAACATCAAACTGGTACTTGCATGTATTTGCAGATCTATAGGTTGTAAGCCTTTTTACATCCTGGCCCAATATCACACATTTTTCGAGAACTGAGGCAAAAATGACCAACAGCCATTAAAATTCATTTTATATATCACGATTCCTAGCATATGTAGCCTAAAAAACAAGTTTCAATTAGAAAATAATATCACCTAATTTATTCTACACGATATTCCCTTCTCTCAATAAATATGAAATGAATAAATACATATCTTAACACTGAACCCTAGTACTCTCTTCTTGTCACAAGGGCTCTGTAGTGTCACCACATTGTTTGTCCTTTCCTTTTTCGCTGAAGACCTTTTTGACAAACTCCTGTTCCTGTTTGGAGCCGAATGCGCTGAAGTGGACGAGGCGCAGGAGGCCGGCCTCGCCGCCCACGGCCACCCACAGGTGGCTGCCCAGGTTGGCGTTCCACTCCGCCTGAGGACCACAAAACACAACAATGTCACCAACTAAAAAGCAGCTTTGACAAAAAACTTTTCTCGCATAGTCTTAAAGAGTATATTTCACATAGTTTTAACACTTCTGACATGTCCGGCTAAGGACAATATCATTAGGGTTGTTGATTGTTGCCCCACTGATTTAACCAAAGAATAGTATATTCAGGGATGAAAGTCGACTTGCCCCACTGATTTAACCAATATCCCCGTGAAATAACCCTAGCCATATTTCACGGCCTGTCAAATCATCATAATTGATCAGCTAACCATTATTGCTTTTTCAGATCAATTGAGTGAAATTTTGACAACTATTGTTAATTGATTCATGAAATTAACAGAAAGGAGCACTTTTATAGTTCCCACTGAGGGTTATCCGCCTCGTGAAATAACCCTCAGTGGGGAACTATACTGGTGAACCTTTAACTATGCAGGGTTTGTGCCAAATACATGTTTGAGACTATATTGATCTACGCTGTGGAATTTGTCATAGAAAAACAGCAGCACTAGTAATATAGGGGGTTCCGGGGCATGCCTCCAAATCATTATTGAAAATCAAGAGGGCAAATGGTGCAATTTGATGTATTTTAGTGTTCTGGTCTGTTGAGATTTTGAAGTCCCCCTCCCCCTGCATAAAGTGAAACAGATTTGACAGCGCTGCTATGTACCTTGTGTTGGGAGGCGAGGGGTGGCAGCAGCGAGTCGGCGCGCAGGTCTTTGGCCGACCGGATCCGAGTCTCCTTCTGGGTATTCAGGTTATTCTGTAGGATCATAAAGATTGACAGTGTAAGTTACATCACATGTGACACAGGGCAATGGTAATTTGTACATCTATGCATACTGGATATCAGCAAGCTGTTGCTGATTGACATGTTGATCAGGGAATGTATCCTTTTTCAGGTTACCATGGGCGACTACTCAGAGCTAGTCTGAAAGACAATGTTGCTAAAAGATTTGTCGTCATGAAACATCATGACTGCAGTGGCGCATCATGCCGACCATTTTGGAGTGTATCAACCCATAAGGGGCATCATGATAACCAAGGGCATGATGCATGAAGGCACTTTGCAGTGTACGTACCATGCACCTGTCCTCAAACACCAGGGCGTATTTCTGGATCATCTCGGTGACGGTGCGGGGGCGTGCCGGCATGCTGCTCACCTCCATACTACGCATCACCTGGGGGAAGGAGAATCATTCTGTGTAAACATTCTCTAGTGAGATTAGCATCTTTCTGTGTAAACATTCTCTAGTGAGATTAGCATCATTCTGTGTGAACATTCTCTTTCTGGTAGTATTTCCACACCAAGACTAGTGAGTAATAATAAAAATCTGTATCATTCATCTTCACCCCCCTTATCATCCAAAGAAAGATTGACCATGTGACTTTATCACAAATGACTCTGCATCACCTGGTGGAAGTAGCATCATTCTGGGTAAAGGTTCTCTTTTTGGTAATATCTACACATCAAAACTACTACCGTAAAACCTCACCTATAAGAGTGGGGGTTCGTCGTTTCAAACGGACAACCCCACGTACCCCATGGAGAGAGTTCCACCCTAGCTGAGTGTAGAGAGGACATCCCTGGCTACATGCCATTTTTTACGGCTTGTCAATAGGATATTTTTTAAGGATTCTTGAGAAAAATGCACTCCAACTATTGAGATAATCAAGTAAAGTTCCATCATATCCAAAAACAGCCACCCTGCGATGAACGCTAGTTACGGGCCTGTTAGAGGAATAATTTAAGCCTTAATGGGGGTCTGACTCGCGTACTAGCCGTGGCTTGTACACTAGGTTTTATGGTAAGTAATACCTATCCATATCATCTTCATCCCGCCCTCCCAAAGTATTATCATCCAAGACTTATTGAATTCTTTCCAAAGCAAAAAGAAGGTGTGATGATACTGTGGTCGTACTTTATTTCGCTGGGTATATATTTTTGCAATATTCACGGAAATGAAAAATCCGCGAAATTCTTATATGCTACAGTATGGAATAAATACCCGCGAATTAGTCTTTTTTGCCACCTCAGTGAAAGTTTACACCCGTGAATATAAGTACTTTCACAGTATATAAAATTAATGTTACTATTAAGGAATGAGCCTCATCTTTTTGTATTCTAACTGAGGAGGCCCTTTCAGACAGAAAAACTGTAGTGAAGGTTTTTTTAGAAATAAAAGTTTACATCTTGTCATCAAGAACTTCTATTGTTGTTGTTGGTTGTGTTCATTGATGAACCCGCTATTGATATAATGGAATTTATCTCTACATAGTTTTCTTTAATAAATAAATAATTTATTTCTGTTGTCTAGAAAACCTTTGTTTGTCAATTTATTATTGGTATAATAAATTTATCTCTGTATAGTAATAAACAATTAAATAGAAATTGGAACGTACCTTCTTGACAGAGGAGAGTAGAGTGGGGCTGTTCCGCCCGTCCTCCTCATCGGCTGAGGTGCTGCCGGGGTTGGTGGTGTGTGTGGGGGGGAGGGGGGGCAGGGGGAGGGGGCGGTGGCAGGCGGGACAGGTGGGGCGCTGGGAGGGGCAGGGGGCGGGCGGGTCTGCAGCCGGCTCACACTCACACGCATGGAGGGGCTCCGTCTTCACCTCAAACATCACCTGTAATCAACAACATGCTCCACATATCAGCATGTCATGTCATTCTTATGCACAGTACCGTAAAATCTCGCCTAAAGTCAATTTTTATTTAGAATTTAATTTTGCTTTAAATAGAATTTTCCCCTTTAAAGTCCAATTCGACCTATAGGTGAGATTCTGAAAAAGTGAAACTATTTGGAGACCCCAAAAAGATTAACCTTAATGCTGTAAAATAGACATATTTTGGGGGATTGTTTTTCGGTCTAGACTAATTTCTTCTCACCACAAGTAGGGGAGATTTTCCCCCTGAAAGTTTCGATTCGACCAATAGGTGAGGTCTACTTATGAGCGAGGTTTTAACTGTAGTATGTGAACATGAGGGAAACCATGACACTGGAATTCAACACTGTAAAATGATATATGACCTGCCATCAGCAACATGGTTCAGCTATCCATTATGCCACTTAGAAATGAGTATCAGCTTTGCGGATCCCCCCCCCCCCCCCCCCCCCCCCCCCCCCCCCGCGTAACCAAATACTATTTTCAAGAGATTTCCCTCACCTCATATTTTACCCAAAATATTGAGGGTTTTTGAAAAATAAAATTGCCAATGGATTTCGCTCATCGCATTTTCCCCCGAAAAAAAAAGTTTTTTTTACTGCTTTTTCTCTCTTGATTCCTGTAGATCAGGTCACACTAAAAATAATAAGTTGCTCAATGGATTTCACTATTCAAAAAAATAGTGCAAGGGAGTGAAATTGTTTTTTTCATAAATCTTTTTTTTTAATGAATTTTGTAGATGGAAAAGTGGAGCGAGCGACAATTCTTTTTTTTACTCAGCCTCCTACGAAAGTCCTAAGAGAAACCAAAAGAAGGAAGTGAAAAAAAGAAATTCTCAATTTTTCAAAAAATGAATAAACTTTCAAGTGAAATCCATTGACAATTAAAAAGAAAATATCCATATCTGAAAATAACGGTGCCCTTAATCCGTTGACCAATTTTATTTGGGCCTGGCTACAGCCAATTAAATTTTTTTGCTGTTGGTTCACTTAGAACTTTTGTCAGACTTGGTAAAAAGAAAAAATAGAAATTGTCGCTTACTCCACTTTTCCACCTACAAATCCTCATTGACAAAAAAAATAATTTTTTTAACAAAGAGAAAAGAAAAAAAGTTTCGCTCGCTCGCACAATTTTGAAAAGTGAAATCCATTGACCAACTTTTTATTTTGGTGTGGCCTTACAGCAATAAGTGTTAACAGCGGGTTGCACTCACCATGCGCCGTGAGGAGAATGACTTGTGGTGTTTGTGAGTCAGCATGAGGTAGGGTAGGTACATGGCCTCCACCACCCCCGAGCTGTCCACCGACAGGCAGGTGTTGAGCCAGTCCGAGTAACAGGCATCCTGAATAAACAAACAAGGGTAATGTCAGTCTGAGTAACACGCATCCTGAATAAACAGACAAGGGTAATGTCAGTCCGAGTAGCGCGCATCCTGAATAAACAACAAACAAGGGTAATGTCAGTCTGAGTAGCACGCATCCTGAATAAACAAACAAGGGTAATGTCAGTCCGAGTAGCGCGCATCCTGAATAAACAGACAAGGGTAATGTCAGTCTGAGTAGCACGCATCCTGAATAAACAGACAAGGGTAATGTCAGTCCGAGTAGCGCGCATCCTGAATAAACAAACAAGGGTAATATCAGTCCGAGTAGCGCGCATCCTGAATAAACAAACAAGGGTAATGCCAGTCCGAGTAACAGGCATCCTGAATAAACAAACAATAAGGGTAATGTCAGTCTGAGTAGCAAGCATCCTGAATAAACAAACAAGGGTAATGTCAGTCCGAGTAGCATGCATCCTGAATAAACAAACAAGGGTAATGTCAGTCCGAGTAGCACGCATCCTGAATAAACAACAAACAAGGGTAATGTCAGTCCGAGTAGCAAGCATCCTGAATAAACAACAAACAAGGGTAATGTCAGTCCGAGTAACACCCATCCTGAATAAACAAACAAGGGTAATGTCAGTCCGAGTAGCACGCATCCTGAATAAACAACAAACAAGGGTAATGTCAGTCCGAGTAGCAAGCATCCTGAATAAACAACAAACAAGGGTAATGTCAGTCCGAGTAACACCCATCCTGAATAAACAAACAAGGGTAATGTCAGTCCGAGTAACAGGCATCCTGAATAAACAAACAAGGGTAATGTCAGTCCGAGTAACAGGCATCCTGAATAAACAACAAACAAGGGTAATGTCAGTCTGAGTAGCATGCATCCTGAATAAACAAACAGGGGTAATGTCAGTCTGAGTAGCACCCATCCTGAATAAACAAACAAGGGTAATGTCAGTCCGAGTAACAGGCATCCTGAATAAACAAACAGGGGTAATGTCAGTCTGAGTAACACGCATCCTGAATAAACAAACAAGAGTAATGTCAGTCCGAGTAGCATGCATCCTGAATAAACAAACAGGGGTAATGTCAGTCCGAGTGGCACGCATCCTGAATAAACAAACAAGGGTAATGTCAGTCCGAGTAACACGCATCCTGAATCAATCGTAATGCTACGTGAAAAAGGCTCTGGAATTAGTCATAGAAAAAAAGTGACTTTTTAAAAGTTTACACCCCTCTCCCAGGTGTGTTGACATATTTTTACGAAACAGGTATGCCCATTGGTATCTTGGAAGGCTCCCAATGAAGTTATTCTACTCCTTTATGCCCCCTTCATGAAGGTCCCCACTAACATGTCTTGCTGGCCTTAGACACAAACAGACAGACACTCACCATGATGCTGCCGTTGTGGACGGTGAGGGGACGGTTCTGGATACCAAAGTAACCCGTGTCTATCATGAACAGCGCATTGTGCTCTAGGCTGAAAGGAACAAAGCATGGGTTGCAGCTCCTTTTTATCATCATTGTATCACAATAAAAGGCTAGGGTATGTCTTAATAAAATCAGAATTTCTAATATTTTTCCTGGATATATTACAATATAAGTCTAGGGCATGTCTTGATAATATCCAGCGATAAAGGAAATATTCATTCAGCTATATAAGACAGTTGTGCTATAAGCCACACCGTTGATCTGACTCACATACTATCTGCGGCCTCTTTGCTAGGTTTCCCGGTACTCACCAGTAGCAGTTGTCTGTAGCAGCAAAGATGGTGGCCCAGTGCAGCGGCCACACCACCTTGGTGTACTCCGACTTGGACACAGCGTTAACCGGGTACTCCAGGTGCTCCACGTTCCACACCTTCATCTGTCTGAACAACAGAAAACAAACAAGTATAAATCAAAAAATATATATTTTAAAAAAGTGTAGAAAAACAAACAGTTAAATAATTTAAAATCTTAAAAGGGAAAAAAACAACCACACAAGTACAACCCCCGCTCGCGGGCATATGGCTCCAATATGGCGGAGTCTCACCAGATCGATACAGGTTTAAAATGTATGACAGGCAGAGGTCAATGACCAGCTGGGGGGGGTCCATTCATAAACTTTGAACCTGTATCAATTTTGTGAGACTGGCTCTAATATTGGTCACTCCATGAATGAACATTTTCCTACATCATTTCAATGTCTACAAATTTTATAATTCCCCCCCCCCCCAAAGAGGGGTCTACCTTTTTTTAGTCCCTGCCCAAGACGGTTCAAATTGACAAGGCTGTTATAAAAAGACCACTCCCGAACCATCACTAATAATCACAGATAATATCACAAACTGCAGTTGACTGACCTGTCCTGGCTGACGGTGGTGAAGAAGGTGGGTCTGCGCTGACAGAAGGCGAGGCTGGTGACGGGACAGCCGTGTGCCATGAAGCTCACCAGGGGGCGCAGCACGTGGGGCCGGTCCCCCCCACCAGGGGTCAGCAGCAGGCGGGAGGAGGTCAGCAGGTCGTACAGCGCCACCTGGCCACCCGCATACCCCGCCAGCAGCCGGTGACAGCCGCCGAGGTACTGCCAGTCCAGGCAGCGGCAGTTCTGTAACATGGCTGCTGTAAGGTGGAAGCACACAGTTAGGTACCACTACTACACACACACACACACTCAGGTACTGCCAGTCCAGGCAGCGGCAGTTCTGTAGCATGGCCGCTGTAACATACATTTAGGGGGTTAGGTACCTACACACACATACACACACACACACACACACACACACACACACACACACCCACCCACACACCACATACACACACACACACAGGTACTGCCAGTCCAGGCAGCGGCAGTTCTGTAGCATGGCCGCTGTAACATATAGATGTAGGGTGTTAGGTACCTACACACACACACACACACACACACGCACACACACCACACACACACACACACACACACACACCCACCCACACACACACACAGGTACTGCCAGTCCAGGCAGCGGCAGTTCTGTAGCATGGCCGCTGTAACATATAGATGTAGGGGGTTAGGTACCTACACACACACACCACACACACACACACACACACAGACACAGACACACACACACCCACCCACACACACACACAGGTACTGCCAGTCCAGGCAGCGGCAGTTCTGTAGCATGGCCGCTGTAACATATAGATGTAGGGTGTTAGGTACCTACACACACCCACCCACACACCCACACCCACACACACCCACCCACACACACACACAGGTACTGCCAGTCCAGGCAGCGGCAGTTCTGTAACATGGCTGCTGTAAGGTGGAAGCACACAGTTAGGTACCACTGCTACACACATACACACACACAGGTACTGCCAGTCCAGGCAGCGGCAGTTCTGTAACATGGCTGCTGTAAGGTGGAAGCACACAGTTAGGTACCACTGCTACACACATACACACACACAGGTACTGCCAGTCCAGGCAGCGGCAGTTCTGTAACATGGCTGCTGTAAGGTGGAAGCACACAGTTAGGTACCACTGCTACACACATACACACACACAGGTACTGCCAGTCCAGGCAGCGGCAGTTCTGTAACATGGCTGCTGTAAGGTGGAAGCACACAGTTAGGTACCACTGCTACACACATACACACACACAGGTACTGCCAGTCCAGGCAGCGGCAGTTCTGTAACATGGCCGCTGGAAGATATAGATGTAGGGGGTTAGGTACACACACACACACGCACGCACGCGCACGCACACACACACACACACACACACACACACACAGGTACTGCCAGTCCAGGCAGCAGCTGTTCTATAACATGGCCGATGGAAGATGTAGTTAGGTACCACTACACACATGGAGCTTCTTGATGTCAGGAGCAGAATAGAAGGGAAGAGCTCCTCTCAAGCTTTCAAACACTTCGAAAATCAAGTCAATCGGACCAGCGGTTGCTTAGAAATCTAATTTTGAATATTTTCGGGAAGAGGCAAAAATTCATCCTACTTCTGATTCACTTAGAACATGTTAAAGTTTATCTCCTGAACTGTTGCTCTTAGAGACACAGGAGTGGCTGCATATCGAAGCTAGCTCCGAGGGCTACCAGCCTGAATTTTGGTGGGGAGTGGGCTTGAACTAGCACTACGTTTTGCCACCAAATCCCTGGTACACACACCCACACCACACACACACACCCATACCCATACCCACACATACAAAAAAAAACCAATGATTGTGTAACTTTTAACTGAGACATTCTGTTAGGAACACTGTATATAAAGTTGCACTGTTCTCCAGTATTCACAATTGACAGTGTATTTACTTACTTTTGTTGTCCAGACTCTGTAGTTCCAGGGTCAACACGGGGGTGACCTTGTAGACGGGAAGGTCGCTGCCGCCCTCTGCCTGCGGTAAACTCTCCGGCACTGGGATGCTGCAATGACAGTTGTGAGCATACATGTGTGAAAATAATTACACCCAGTATAAATCATATATTACAATTCAACTTACATTTTCATATTATTTTACTTATAATCACTTAATTGGGGGAGAAATCTAGCTTCATCTCAGACTGCCCCTGACCTTGACCCACCTGTAGATGTTGACCTTGCCGTTGGAGGTGGCGACGGCCAGGGTACCTAACCATGGTAACCGGCCCTCCTGGGTCTCCTCCTCCCGGGGCCAGACGCGACGAGGGGACCACTTCAAACACCAGATGGCGCCGTCATTCTGTGCCAGGATGAGGCTCAACTTGGGCGCTGTCTCAAGCTTCCTGTAAGGGAGGAAATAACGTTGAAACAACCAGGGTTATTAAGGGCTTAATATACTACTTGTACTACAACTACCGTAAAACCTTGCGTATAAGCCTAACTCGGTATAAGCCGCACCCCGAGTTTGGGGCAATCATATAAGGCACAGAAGCCTTCTGAATGGTCCTTGGGAAAACCGCACGTATAAGCCGCAACCCCTACTTTAGCCTAAGTGTATGAGCCACACACGGGGTCAGAGTCCTCCTGGTGGCCCTGTGTGGCCTCCTGGCGGCTCTTGGGGCCTCCATGTGGCCCCCTATATTGTTACGTTTTGTCAGCTTTATTACACCCAGAGGTGTGGGGGGGGGGATTTCCTATACTCTGAGGTGTTATAACAATGCTGAGCTAGGAAAGCTCTCACACCTACCCCGACCTACCCACCCATCCACATAGACACTGCTACGGGTAGTGACTGTGTGACCATTAAATTCCATTTCAATGCCATTTTAAAAATGGAAATTTGGAAAAACTCGCGTATTAGCCGCACCCTGACTTTGTCCCGATCATATAAGCCGCACTAGTGATCTGATTCACGTACTAGCCGCGGCTAGTACGCGGGGATTTACGGTAGTGTGACCACTAACCATGCATGGTGTACCGACTTAACATGCATGGTACATGGCTTACCTACTTATTATGCATGGTACCTACTTAACATGCATGGCATACCTACTTAACATGCATAGAGTACCTACTTATTATGTGTGGTACCTATTCAACATGCGTGGACTACCTACTTAACATGCATGGAGTACCTACTTATTATGCGTGGAGTACCTACTTGACGTGCATGGTGTGGCAGGCCCATATCTGTATGGCGGCCATGCCGCTGGTGGCCTTGTTGATGGAGTGGTGCTTGTCGTGTTGTCTGTGGCAGTACACGGCCAGGTACTGGGTGCAGCTCAGCCCGATGGGCGTCGGTAACCAGTCCAGCGCCCACACAGGGCCTCCAACGTTAAGTAATGTCAGCGCTGTTAGGTTAGAAACCAATAGGTTATGATGAATAGCTGCTCTCATATATATATAGGAGTGGTGACCAGCCCACCATGTCCATGTTTGGTGGTGATAAGTCATAGCAAAAAATTAAGATGAATATTGTTTATATTTATCAGCGATAGTTGCGATTATTACAGAATTTATGAGTTTTTATAATTAGACATTTTAAAATCTGCGAACATATGTACAGTGCGAATTACAATATGTTATTAGCCGCGGCTTATATGCGAGGTTTTACAGTACTCACAAGGGCCACCTTCATGCATCAAGACAAATATACTATTTAGTCGCCCTAATAGGATTGTAGTTGTCATGTATTACTTACGTTCTGTGATGCTCTCGAAGCGTGTGAGGTTGGTCTGCATTCTGTCAGAGCCCGGTTTGTGGTAGGAGAACCAGGGGGAGCACCCCGAGGTGGGCAGGTACTGGGAAGCCTCACTGGGGAATCACAAAAACAGTTTTCAGAATATTTTCAGTTTTTTTGAGGCATTACAATTACTGCTTTTCAGGTAGAAAATATTATAGTTAAGGTTGTTTGTGTACTTCAAAAAAAACACTTTCAGTTTCAGGTATATTATATAATATACAGCAGTCCAACATTATAGCACTCCAATGCACTATATGGATATATATCTAAAACTGGACATCGACATCCATGTAACAGAATCCTTCTAACAGAAAGCTATATTTAGTAGAAGTAGAAAGCCATGAATATCTATAATGAAGGAGAACACCATATTCATGCCTATGAATATGTCTGTGTGTATGTTCATTTCAAAATTCAAGATTGCAACCATTCATTGAATGCCACCATGCTTTTAATGTAATCTCAAATTGCAGTTGCAGTAATTTGATACTAATAAAAAAAATCTATTCTATTTTTTTTTCATGAACAGTTGGCATCCCATAGATTCAAGATGGCTATCACTCATTGAATGTCCCGATGCTTGAAATGTAATCTTGACTTGTAGTTGCATTAATTTGATCAAAAAAACAAATCCTATTTGATTTTTCCTTCATTCGACCCATTCAAGATGGCTACCATTTACTAAATGCCACAATGCTTTCAGTGCAAAGAAGAATTGTAGTTGCATTAATTTGATATCTATTTTAAGAAAATGTCTATTTGATACCTTTTTCAACAGTTGGCACCCCATAGGTTTAGGATGGCCACCATTCATTGAATGCCACACTGCTTTAAATGCAATCTTGAAATGTAGTTGCAATAATTTTATACTGTTCAAAAAATCCAATTAAGTTGTTTTTTTCATGAAGAGTTGGCACCCCATAGGTTCAAGACGGCCACCAGTCATTGAATGCCATAATGCTTAAATGCAATCTTGAATTGCAGTTGAATTAATTTGATTCTAAAAAAAAAAAAATTCTTTTTTTCTTTCATGAACAGTTGGCACCCCATACATTCAAGGTGGTTACCAGTCATTGCATGCCACAATGCTTTAAGTGCAATCACGAATTGTAGTTGCATTAATCTGATACTGATAAAAAAACTAATTCTATTCTTTTTTTAAAATTCATGAACAGTTGGCACCCCATATATTTAAGATGACTACCATTCATTGAATGCCCTGGTGCTTAAAATGCAATCTCGAATTGTAGTTGCATCAATTTAATGCTAATAAAAAACAAATTCTTATCGATTTTTCTTTCATGAATAGTTGGCACCCCATAAGGTGGCTACCACTCATATTAATGCAAATACAATGCTTTAAGTGCTATCACGAATTGTAATTACATTTAGGGAGTGATCATTTATTAACAACAGGGGGGGGGGTGGTGGGTTTCCGCGCAGAGCGTGCGAAATTTTTTACACCCCCCCCAGGTCAGGGCTTTTTGGCTCAAAACAGGGTAAATTTTTTTGCCCCCCCCCCCTAAGAGGGGTCCAAATTTTTTTGCCCCACCACCCCCCCCCCTGTTGATAATAAATGATCACTCCCTCATCTGATACTAAAAAAAAAAAAAATTCTATTTGAATTTTCTTTCATGAACAGTTGGCACCCCATAAATTGAAAATGCACCAAGCAAGCAGGTCAACAGCTATATACGGACAAGTGTACTTCCCCTGCCTGTTCTCCTTCAATTCAGAGTGAAGAGGGTGGGAGGGGGTGACCATCAACAGTGCATAAACACTTTGACTGGATGACAATGCAGTTTTTATATTACAACCCTAAATTTGTGCAACGAAAATCATCAAGAAATACTAAGTATTTTTTCCAAAGAATAGCTTTTCTAGAATGGCTCGATACTCAGAAATCCTACTGCGAATAAAAAAAAGTCAAATTCTGATTCTAAACACCTGAAAAGTGAGAAATGCTGGCGTTCACGGTTTATGTAGGAAATGTACTAAAAACACCAAAAATATGCAACAAAACCCTAATTTTCTCAAAAACTGTTCAGTAGGATTTTTTCTAACTGAGGTTCCAGTGTTTTCTACCCTCATATTACACATTGGCATAGAGAATATATTGGCACCTAGTCAGGATTTTGCCCTAGAAGCAATCTGTGAGGCAAAAAACAGCCAAAATGAGCCACTGGTCTGAAGTATAAAACTGGGCATCGATCACTATAGAGCTACAAAGAGAGAGAATCGATGTCCAGTAATAAAAGATTATGTCAAATATGAATAAATCTGTTAAGGGTCAGATACTACAAATTGTCAGTCAATGCACCCCTCCCTCCCTCCCTTTTAAATGACAATTTGTTTTCTCAGTAGATTTTGATGAATCACGGACATAGAAAATGCAGAATTTCAGATTTTCCTACTATGGTCAGGGTTCCCACAAAATTTCAAAAGGCAATTCCATGACAAAAATCTCAATTTCCTGTGACATTTATAACACTGGTGGGTGTCAGGGGCTTGGCCCTTCAGAAAATTTCTAAAATCTAGAAAGCAAATGGTACATTCTAGGAGTTATTGTTATATTGATTTCATTATCTTCATTTTCCATGACATTCCATGACACATGGCAATCTTTTACAAATTCCATGACATTTCA
>OX381718.1:4786488-4846488 GCA_947462335.1 Harmothoe impar | reverse complement strand
TTGCTTAGAGGCTATGATAACTCTCTGTAAACCTTCTTGCTTTGAGGCTATAACTCTCTGTAACCTTTCTTGCTTTGAGGCTATGATAACTCTCTGTAACCCTTCTTGCTTTGAGGCTATGATGCCTCTCTGTAACCCTTCTTGCTTTGAGGCTATGATAACTCTCTGCATTTGTTCTTGCTTTGGGGCTATGATAACTCTGTTACCCTTCTTTCTTTGAGGCTATGGTAACTCTGTTATCCTTCTTGCTTTGAGGCTATTTTAACTCATTGTAACCCTTCTTTCTTTAAGGCTATGATAAATCAAATATATAAATGTATAAATTTTTGCCCAAATTTTGCGTACATTTAATTCAAGAATTTAGAAATATGGTAGTTGCATAACTAATAGCTATAATAGACAAATATTTCCGTTGTACATTTTTTCGCGGATTATCATTTCTGTGATCTACACCAAAGTATGTACAGCACGAAATAAAACACATTTACAGTATGCTGCGTGGTGGCCTACCTCTTGGCTGCATGTCGTCCCTTGCGTCGCTGAGAGCCGTCAGCCTGGAGCTCGGGGTCCTCGGTCTCCTCAGGGGGCGGCAGGCGACGGCAGTACGCCCGGTGAGTGTCCATCTTCTTAACCAGCACCTGCTCCTCACACACAGCACACGCCTCCTTCACATTCTGTAACAAAGACAGGAGACGGTTAATAAGCCAGCCTCGAACACTCCAGACCCCTTACTGGGCCTGGACGAATTTATATCTAATAAAAAATGATCCGGGTTGATCGAATGAATAATTGATTGAGACTTTTACTAATTCAATGTGAGAAAAATAATAATGATATATTCACAGAGACGTTTGTGAGTAGCATTTAAAGATAAAGAACTCCCTATAATTTTCACCCCTGCTGGTCTATATATATCCTACCTTCGCAGTGGCACCCATACTCGAGGTACAGTGGGGGAACACTTTTATCTTGGCTACTATGAAGATTTAGTGCTGTTATTTAGACTATCACTAGGGTTTATTTCCGGGAAAACTTTAATGAAGAGTTAATATCTTATCCACTCATTCTATTGTTGAATATTTGTACATGTATTATGTGTATGGCCCCTGGATTTTGAATGATTACATAATATGTGTGCTATATTACTTGAAACCTTTATTTTTGCCATAATTCTAAACTATTTATCATAGAAAGGGCGGGGATAGTCTGGGATATGCCCCTGTGTGTATATAACAACCCGATTTGTTTGATTATAATGGGGGATTAATAGTAACCCCCGGAAATGACATTGACTGACATTAATGGTTTAAATAGTTGTAAGCACATCATAAATAGAAGAGGGTTACAGGCCTGAAGAAATGCTGTGAATACTGCATTTAGAATACCCCAAATAAAGTTAAATTGTTCTTAAAAAAAGAAAGAAAAAAGAAGTGGAATTATGGCCTAAAATGTGGATATATTTGAAGGTCTTTGCCACCCCCTGCTTATACTTTGGGCCTGCTTTATACACATTGAGTAGCTATTTCCCCAGGCTTATACAGGGGGCAAACTGATACACAGCGCATGGCTTATACTCACTAAGTAGCCCAGGCTTATTCACAGTACTCACCTCGAGCCCGCACCACCTCTCGTGCTGGGCCAGGTTGGACTTCAACACACGCCCACACTTGCTGCATGCCTTCCCCGTCTGGGGCGGAGTGCCGACCTGACCGGGCGTCCCAGACTGCGGCTGTTTGGGCTTCTGTGTCTGTTTGGGTGTCACCGACTGTTGGGGTGTGCCCTCTCCTGCTGACAGGTTGGGGCTGGTGATAACATGAAGAAAAGAGATACTTGTAGTTAGGGCTTCTCTACCAGTTTACAGTCCAGGCAAAACTTTTTCTCAACGCAGGCCAAGGTGGCCTGTGGCCTGCGCCTTGGCATCTTACGCAAGCCATTTCCTTCTTATACAGGCCGTGTAAATTTTGATATTTCAAGGTACCTTCATAAACTTCATTATAACTTGTTTTATACTTGCAAAAACTTAAAAGAAAAAGACTCAATTTTACAGATATCTTTGCTTCTAATTGGCCGATTTGAAAAATTCTATTTCCATTAGGAAGCTGAGAAAAAAATAGACAAGATTTAATGAGCATGTACTACTTACTTGTTGGCAGGGTTGCACCGGTCCGTCTTCCTGTGGCGCTGGAGGTAGTACGGACCCACCAGCTGCCCACAGTCAGGGCACACCACCTTAGCACCCTCTCTCTGTATGGGCGTCACCAGGCGTTTGGGTGTCACAAGCGTTTTAGATGTCACAATTGGTATGGGTGTCACAGGCTGTTCTGGTGTCACGAGCGGTTGGGGCATGACTAGCAGTTTGGGTGTCACAGTCTGGACTGGTGTCATAGTCTGTAGAGGTGTCACAAGCCGGTCGGGTGTCGCGGTCTGTATAGGCGTCACCACAGGCTGTTTGACGGTCCCCTCTGCTGATACCAGACTGGTGTCAGTCTCCACTGACAGGTTAGCTGCTGCTGGTGCAGTGTTAGACCTGGTATTTACATCAACATACACATTGGTAAGGATTCTTCACCGGTTTACAGTCAAGGTACATTATACTACACAGGGTCTCCATAAAATTTTCAGATCAAAATTCCATAACTTGCCATGACCAAAATTCACCATTTCCCACAATTTAAACAAAATACTGTCAAATAATACAAAAAGAAAACTGACAAAAACCACAAAAACCTTTTGTTACTTACTTGCTGGCAGAGGTGCACCTGTCTGACTTCATGTGTCGTTGGAGGTAGAAGGGTCCTACGTGCAGCCCACAGTCCGGGCACACCACCTTGTCCCCCACCCTCTGAAACATACAACAGTACTATAAGTAAGGCCTAGCTACATGACACCTTGTCACCCACCCTCTGAAACATACACCACTGCAGTAAGGCCTAGCTACATGACACCTTGTCACCCACCCTCTGAAACATACACCACTGCAGTAAGGCCTAGCTACATAACACCTTGTCCCCCACCCTCTGAAACATACAACACACTGCTGCTACGCCTAGTGAAATATACAGGCAGAAAGGGAGGTTGAGACCTTTATCTTATCAGTTACATTGGCTTGTCAACTGTCGTCAAATTGTCAGACTAATCAGAATATAATAAAACCCTCTTACAATCCAACCTTTCATAAGCTATAGTAAACACTTCCACTTTGAGAAAATTATACACTGAATCTGATGCAATTTAAACATAATTAAAACTCTTCTTATAAGCAGACACCTTATTTCTAGACTTTATTTATGAGACAAATATCACTTAAAATACATACTCTAAATGTAGATATTTTCGCTGGTATAAATTTTCGCGGAATTGACATAAAGCACGATTTCGCTGGGATCTAAATTTCGCTGAGTTAGAAAGATGATAGTTATAGAGCTTTATTGGACAAATGAATTCGCTCTGTACATATTTTTCACGGATATTAAAATCCGCGAAATCCACGAAAATATGTACCGTTCAAAATATAATACATTTACAGTAGTAAAATTTACAAAAAAATAGGCTTCTGAGAGGGATTTTTATGCCTCAGGATGATTAACCAAATATCCAAGATAAAAAATAGACTTCAGCCCAGTGATTATCTATAGCGTGGACATGCATAAAGACTTACCGCTACTCCTAATTTCTGCTCAAAAGCGAGCTGAGACTTGTGACGTTTCTGCACTGCTTTACTAATGACAGGTGTCCCTTCTACGGGTGTTGGTTTAGACGGAGGTGTAGAAATAGACGGAGGCGTTTCTGAAGGACCCATAGAAATAGACGGAGGGGTTTCTACAGGACCCATAAGAATAGACGGAGGGGTTTCTACAAGACCCATAGATACAGACAGAGGTGTTTCGTCTACACGTGTAGATTTAGAGGCAGGCCCCAGCTCCCTGTCCTCACTCGGCCTCTGTTTGCGCTTCCTAGAGGGCCCCTTGTGCCCCAGGGGGAGCCCCTTGTGCCCCAGGGGGGTCCCCTTGTGCCCCAGGGGGGTCCTGAAACTGAAGGAGCTGAGGCTGGACTGGTCGCTGTGTACAGACAGGGCGTCCAGGAAGTCCTCCGTACTGATGATGGACTCACTCCTCTCATCCACATCAGCCAGGCTCACATCATGCGACAACTCACTCTCATCATCCAGCACAGAGACATTGGTTTCATCTGGATTCTCAAGATTACTGTCGGTTGTACTAAAATCTGCTGAAGTGTCGGGCGCGAGTCTTGATCTGTTTTGTCTGGTGGTGCGGCTCCTTCTCTGTGCTGGTGGTGGGGTGACCCCTATCACTGTAGGGTTCTCCGGTAACCGTTCATCTTGCTTCAATCCAGACTCCTTAACTTGTCTGCTGGCCCTTCTCTGTAGCACCTCCCCCTCAGGCTGGAGTCCTGTCTGCTTCATCCCAGCTCCATGTGGTCCACCATCAGGGCTGGTGAAATCTTCATCAGAATCCACTTCTACAAGGTCAGGCCCTCCTACAGAGCCCTCTAGCTGGCTGTCAGCAAGGGTCTCCTCATCAGAATCCACTTCTGTCACTGAGGTTTTCTGTGGGGAAGTTTCTAAGTTTGTTGAGATGTCTCCACTTTCTACAGAGGCTAGGCTGATGCTTCCATCATCTTCTGTGACGTCAGATGGTACCTCGAGTGCTGCCCTTTTAGCTGACCTGCCTCGCAGCTTTCTAACCACAGACAGTTTTGGGGTTGAGTGTAAGGGTTGTTTACCAATGGCTGCTGTCACAGTTTGCTGTGGCTTCCTGCTGCGAGTTGTTCGTCCTTTCTGCTCTGGCCCAGATCCCACGTCACCAGCACCTGAGATTTTCTCCTGGAGGGTTTGCATGTTTGTTCCCATCGCTGCACTCTCCACTGAGGCCATGCCTATACTCTCATCCACTGAGACCACACTGATACTCCCATCTACAGACACTACACTCATGGCCTCCTCATCCTCTGTCATGTCAGGTGGTAGCTGGGGTGCTGCCTCTTTAGCTGACCTGCCGCGCCGCTTCCTCCCCACACCACCTGTAGGCTGCTTAGTGGTAGCTGACTGCACAGCTAACCCAGACCCTGTCTCTGATTTCCTCCTAGCTGGCCGTCCTCTCTTCTTTTTGACGCTAACATCGATTTCCTGCAATTCTTCGCTTGATGGTGCAGTTTCAGCGACAGGATTGTTGTCACTCTGCACCAAAGGCCTTTTCTGTACAGAAATAGCCTTTTGCTGTACCGGGGTTACCTGTTCAACAACAGACTTTACTTCCTCATCTTCCGCCTCCTCTGGATCAGATTCAATCACCTGCCTACTTCGCAGAGGGAAGGTCTTCACAATGTCCACTGGTTTTCGCATCCTCCTTTTGCTCTGAGCAATTGTTCCTTTTCCAGTAACCTCCTCAGATGCCTCATCCAACTCTTCCTCAGGAGACTGCTGCAGCTGGGATGCTGCTGATTCTCTGCTCACTTTACTGATGATTTTCTCCTTAAGGTGTGAGGATATTGACGGTGTGGCATCTGACGGCACTGGTTTTCCCACCTGCTGGCTGACCATTTGTACCATGGTGAGTGCTTGGCTTACCCTACTGTTGGTGTCAGTAGGACCTGCTGCAGCTGGGAGTACTGCTTCCTCAGGAGGATCGTCTAGAACAGCTAGGGGCCCTGGTTCATCTAATACAGCTGGTTGTATTTCTTGTACACCAGGTGGACTGTCCTCTGCGGTATTACTCGTGAGTCGAGCCCGCTTTCTGGCATTACCCCTCCCTGCTTTAGCTGCCACACGTTTCGCTAGGTTCACTGACCTTGCTGATGGTTTACCTTCTGGGGCTGCTTCCTTCTCTGGACTCGCCTTCCTCTTACCCGGGTTGCCCCTGCGTCTCCTCGCGGCAGTACTGGGTGCTGGGTCTGCTGGAGTTTCACCTGCCGGGATCCCTGATGTCTCTGCAGTCACCTCGGGCACTGACTCTCCTACACTGATTGCCGCAGTTACAGCCGTAGCAGCAACAGCAGTTTTGGTTCTGGCAGGCCTCCCTCTGCCTTTTCTTGTAGCAGGTGCAGGTGTTATTGCTGATCCTATTTGATATTCTGTACTGATGGAGGTTATCTTTTCTGCAACATTATCGGGTGAATTTACTGCAGATTTTTCCAGGGAAACTGTCACAATACCTTCTGAATTTGTTGTTACTATTTTTGCTGGACTCATAGCCATTGCAGGTATATTCCAATCACCTGTTTTTGGTGCCTTGTTACCAGCTGTGGATTTCACCAAATCTGATTGCTCATCTAGATCAGCTTTGGCAGCTATTGTAAGATCTTGATCTGCTACATTGTCTCCACTTTTTGGTGGGGTCAGAGTTAGAGTGTTGCTGGATTTTGCAGCAGCTCTGCCGCGTCTTGTTGCAGCTGTGGCAGTGGGTGCTGGTGGTGCTACCTCTATTGCTCTAACAGCCTCCTCCTCTGTTGACTTTTCCACATCTACTTGACTTGCAGCAGTTGCAGCTGCTCGTACTTTGGTTACTGTCTTCTTAGCTGTGCTAGTGTTGGTGGCACCTATTGCCTTGTGTACCACATTACCTAAGGCTGTAGCTAGACCTCCTGCTGCACTGACAGCTGCAGTTTGTTGTGCTGTGTCATGGTCTGTACTGGCTGTGGTGTCTGTTCTCCTAACCCCACCTTCAGGCAGGGTTCCTGGGGCTGGAGTGGATGGAGTAGATCTTGTCGTAGATCCAACAGGTGTGTTTGTGTCGGGTGTAGCTCCTACCCTCCTCCTGGCCATCCGCCCACCCGTGCTGACCGGGGCGCTGACCGGGGTGCTGCTAGCTGCAGGCAGGGCCGGCACTGCTGGACTCACAGTAGACTTAACCTGGACCTCAGTGGTAGCTATGGCTGTAGTCCTTTTGACTAGGGTGTTTGTCTGAGAGTCTGTTTTTGTTGTTGGGGTAGCAGAGGCCACCGGCGTACGTCCAACACGCCTCTTGGTGGTAGGTGTGGTGGTCTCCACCTTTACTGCTGACTCAGCAGTAGGGGTTCTGCCAGCTACCGGTCTGCCCACTGACCCCCCGCCCTGCTGCTTCCTCCTCTCACCAAACAGGTTCACCAGCGAACTGATCGTGTCTGCCACCAGATTAGAAGGTTTAGGTGTCACGTTAGGTTTGTTTGGGACCTCTCTCACGGCAACAGGGAGCTGAATGGACCGTGTCTTGTTTGCTCTGGGCTCGCTTAAATTTGTCGCCTTGGGGGCATCAGACTTTGGGGTAGAACTTGTGGCTGGAACTACAACATACTCTGCTGGTTCTACTTTACTTGGGGTGCTGCTTTCCTTTGGGACATTTTGAACAGGCAGTGTTGATACTTCAATCTGCTGTTCTTTGACCGGATCTGACTTAGCATTGTTGGGGGTTTCTGGGCCCTCATTAGGACCTGCATTCCCTCCCACAGATCGTCTTGTGCGGCTAGACTGAGTCCTGCAAAACAAAATGTGATATTCAGTTTCAGCTTCAGTAAATATGGAAAGTGGAAAGTTTAGGAAGCTCTGAATTTAACAGAATTCTCCAGAGCCACACCATGAAAAAAGTTGGACTGCAGATTTAGTTTTTCAAAAATAGGTGAGGGATTTTTTTTCCCCAATTCTTTTCTTCTCTACAGATTTCAACCTTTAATTATTTAAGGGGAGTGGGCGATTTTTTTTTCTGAAGGTTTTTCTTCTTCTTTTTACAAACTGATATTTTCTGGCTCACGATCACAGATGAGGCCACCAAAAAAAAAAAATCCATTGAATATATCAGAAAATGATGCGGGCGCTGTCCATAGACACTTTTTTTTTCGAAAATATGGTGTGGGAAATCCGTAGACCAACTTTCTTATTTGGTGTGGCCCAGTGGACCATAAAATCCAACATATATATTATAAACTATCTCTTTGTTTTTTATCATTTCAAAATTTTTTTCTTTGTAAATAGAAAAACCTTTAACTTTTCTGAAAATATGGTGCATTAAATTGATTGGCAAACTTTTTGTTCAGTGTAGCAAATTAATTTTCTCATACCTTGCAGGATCCTTCTTTTGAGTAGCTGCAGCTGCTTTTTCCACGACTTTGCGTACAAAGCTCTCCGACTCGTGGGTGACGTAATATCCTTTACCAGTGGCACGTTTAGGTCTGCCCAGGGACCTCGGAGAGTACTTCTTAACTCGATGTGGGCCGAAATCATTCTCCTTTATATACTCCACGGTGACCTGTATAGGAGAAGCAAGATATTGGTTGGAAGAGTATGGATATTACATGTTTCATCCAAAACATTGACAACATAAAGCAGCTTGTTGCATTCAATAATCAATCAATAATACATTAGTTATGGAGAAAATATTCTTATTTTGTTGAAAATATTTTTTAATGTCTTTTAACTGATATTTTCTCAGAAATCTAGAAATTAACTGACAAAATATGATGATTCTTTTTTTAACAGACAATTAACTGACTTTTAATTAAAGGGTCCCAAACGGGGGTGGCTGTGTCACTTGTCGGATATATAAAGAAATGCCAATGTCCCTTGTCAAATTTAAGAAATATGTCTTGTCCCTTGTCGATTTAAAAAAGTAGTCTTGTCCCTTTCACCAGCCTCCAGTACCCCCTTGCCCCTTGTCACAAGGAGCAAAACAGGGGCTTGTCACCTTGTCAAATTTACCCTGTAGCATTATACTTACATCATTGGTGTTGTGCAAGGGGAGGGTGGTGACAGGGTCGGCTTGGGTAGAGGCAGCAGCCGCCTGCCCCCGCCGCTCGGCCATCACTGCTGCCTTCTGAAACAGTCAACAACCACAGCATACAGTATACCGGTACCGTACTCAATCCATATTACGCATTAGCTAGATGATCACTGTACAGCCCCATCTTGTCTGGTACCAGTGGTCTTTCCTCTGCTAACTATAGAAGCCTGCTGATTAGCTGAAGCTGGTTCCTTTCATGACCGAAATTTCGTGTTTCAGGGGCCATAAACCTTTTAAGTATAGGTCTCTACTGTGGGTCCTTTGGTCATCTGTTCAGATTGGGGGAGTGGTTAGGACTCTGACCTACCAATCCATGCATCATGGGTTCAAATCTATGTCAATGCTATTTTGTTCACACACAATTTTAAAATGTATTTTGGTAGGTCAAAAATGGTGATAGTATATAACTCAAATGGTTTTGTATTGTTGCATTGGGTTTTCTTTGTAAACAATTTACTATTTCTTACCAACTATAAAAAAGATATGTTGCCTTGGCATGGATTTGAACTTATTACCCCTGGATTGATTGGCCAGTGTCCTAACCACTCCCCCAATCCAAACAGGTGACATGAGAAATATCCAAATACAACTGATTCAAAACCATTTTAGATTTCACTATAAATATTTATCTTGTGTAAAGGATCTTTAAAATCGAATTGTATACTATCACAATTTTTGACCTACCAAAAATACATGTCAAAATTATGTGTGAACAAAAAGGCCTAGACATGGATTTGAACTGATGACACATTGATTGGTAGTAGCATTACCAAATGGAGCTACATGCCTATTTGGAGGATTTTTCTATGTTTTTTCAGGATTTTTATGGTCCCTTTTAAAAAAAAATGTTTGTACCGTTGATAAAAGCTTTGAGGGCTCTTACTAGATACATTTTCTTATAGATGAAGTCAAGGGCTTTTTAAATATGTAAGCATTATTTTGCCATGTATAGTGGAAGCTTTGCGGGATTTTAACTGAAATTGCCATGTTAAACAGTTATAATACACTTTTGCATTCATTTCTATAGTAAATGAAATACCCCAAAATTACCATTACATGGCTATTTCAATTGAAATCCCGCAAAGGTTGTACTAATCAGAGGAAATTAATATTTACATTTCCAAAAAGCTTATTACTTCCTCTTCAAAATGATACCCACAGCTTGTGGCCAGACTTAAAAATAAGCATTTAATGCTTGATTTTACTTAAAAAGGGGAGGGGAGCAGGGGGTCCACGGGCCCCATAGGTTTATCATTGCAAATTTCTCCAAGAAATACCCATTTTTCTGCTGTGTGTAATCTATGATTGAAAGAAAACCAATAAAGATAGAGCTTAACCAAAAATAGTCCTGAAATCCCCATGCCAAAACGCATCAGATAGAATCATAAGTGATACAGATAAATTACTCTGTAATTCTTGTGTGGTAATGCTATTGGTAGGTCAGAGTCCTAACCACTCCCCCACTCTGAACAGATGAGCTAAGGACCCACAACAGAGGGCTATAACTGAAAGGTTTATGACCCCTAGAACTCTGATTTTGGACATGTCAGGAACCAGCTTCAGCTAAAGGTCTCACAAGGTAGAATTACTGCATCCTGCTAGTGCCCTATAGGCAGTGTTCATTTATTAGCTACACAGAGGGGAGGTTTTGACCACTCTTTTTTTTTGGGGGGGGGGGGAGGTGTATAAAAAAATATGCCCTTTTTAACGAATAAGCCTTCATGTTACTATAGTTGAAATGGGGGGGGCAGAAACTATTACGACCACTTTTAGATAGTCCCAAGGGTGGTCGGAATAGAGGGAGTTTAGGAGGGGCCTGGCCCCTTGGCCTTGGGGGGAGGGGGCAGAAAAATGTCAACCCTTGTGTCTTTTCAGCAAAAAGATAGATCTAGACTATGGTAGTTCAAGCAAAACGAGGCCCATGAGAGATGAAGACCACTCCCTATAATAGGGCTCTGTAGTCATAGTAAAATGAGCTTTCCCTCTCCCTCTATTAAAACTTTGAGCCACTCACTCAGTCACTGTACAGTGGGTGTAAGTGTGCCAGTGTTGTGTGACCTAGAAGCGCGCCCTGAGACGGCCAGGGCACCGGGGCGTGTGGGTTCGAATCCCACTAGGTGCGACGAAACCACACAGCATCAAAGTCTAAATAACTTTTGTTCTACAAAATAACAACCTCTAGATAACTTTGAGACTGGTTATAGATGGCATGTGTGTGATTTTGGTTTGATGTAGAGATATTTTAAGACGTTTGTTGGCGCTGTCACAACGACAACAGTCAAGATGGCGTTGCAAATGGCAACTTTTCGATGGTGCGTTGCAATACACAAGTTGATAGTGAAATTGGGCGGTCCCTAATAGGGGAACCACAAAGCTAATATCGTGAACACAACAAAGAATTACTTTGAATGGTATTCGGGGTTATAAAAAGTTGAAAACAATAACATTTGAACTTACAATTCGTGAAAAGCTGGAAACGACCTCGTGGTGATTCGATCCAGCGACCCTCGGATTTGCGACTGCTCGAGAGACGAGTTCACTTTGGTATTTTCTCTGACCTACTTAAATACTATGTCATTTTATCACATGAAAATGAACAAAGAATTGCTATGATGTGAGTTTGATAGTTTTTCTTACCCAATCATGCTTAATTCTGAATAAATAGTTGACATTTATATACGAAAAAACAGCTCTAGCTAGCTTTGTTTGATGGTCACGTGACCAAAACAATATGGCAGCCTCCAGCCGGTAAAGTAAAAGAGAAAGAACTGAGTCCTTTTCATCAAATATCTTGTGCAAATCACGTTTAGGTAGGTCATAATCATGATGAGTGGGATACCAAGTTATTGCAGCAAATGTTGTTTATTTGAAGTTTTACTGATCTGTGTGTTCTAGATGCGTTTGCACACTTTAATTTTAGTTCGCCGGGTCACACTCACTGACAATGACACTGACTGCCTCACTGACAACCTGAGTGTGACAGAATCTGCCTATATTGCTCTACTGGTGCTGTAGATGATGAAATACATTTTCTAACAATGTGCGAAATGCATGATACACTCCGAACAACTTTTGAAAAATATCTAGATGGAAAAATTGTTAATTACCAGGACAAGACAGCATTAGACAAGTTCACTGTAGTTAGGGAGTGTTCATTTTTTAACAACAGGGGGGGGGTGGTGAGTTTAGGGGGGGGGCGTAAAATAACTTGACCCCTTCCGAGGGGGGGGGCGTAAAATAACTTGACCCTCTTGAGGGGGGGGTGTAAAATAACTCAACACCTTTGGAGGGGGCGCGATTTGTCGCGACATGACGCTGAATACTTTAACTCTTCACTTTTTCTGTAGAAATGCCTCAAAATGCAGCAAATTACCTCCAAAATCATAAAATTTTCTTGCAACATTTTGTGTCGCAGCCGTTAAATCTCACAATTTTACTATGTGATTTTTTACAATTTTCATAGGGGGGAGGGGGCAGTATGTGCCAGGCAGGCAAACTCCTCAGATTTCTCGGATTAATTTTTTCCAAATTGGTCATTTTTGTGATTCGTCCAATGAGAACTCTGTTTACCTTTATGTGGCAGACAAGAAGATCAAAATACATCAAATTTCACTATTTGCCTTCTTGATTTTCAAAATTTTCTTGGGCGGGGGGGGGGGGGGCATACCCCCAAACCCCCGTAGTACTGCTGTGACATGTGATCGGCAAATGAACACATAACTACTGTGAAAGTACTTATATTCACGGGTGTAAATTTTCGCTGAGGTGGCAAAAAAGACTTATTCGCGGGTATTTATTCCATACTGTAGCATATAAGAATTTCGCGGATTTTTCATTTCCGTGAATATAGCGAAAATATATACCCAGCGAAATAAAGTACGACCACAGTATTTCAGTGATGGTTTAAGATGGGGGGTAGACATGTCAGATGTGCCAAAATGCATCAGGTTGCACCATTTGAAGTCAAGAATTCAAAATTTTCTAAGACCTTTCCGTCCAAAAAGCAAAGTTCCATCCCCAATTATAGCGGCTGGCTAGTACAGATCTTAGCTTTGATACAATTCTATCCAAAATGCACCAGAATGCACCATTTCAGGTCTAGATTTTCAAATGTTCCCAAAAATGTCCCATTAAAAAGAGTCCTCATAATATAGTTGGCCAAAAGGAAACAGAATGCACCATTTGAGGTCTAGATTGTCAAATCTTCCCAAAACCTTTCCTCAAAAAAGATAAGGCCCCAATCATATAGAGGCTGAATGATGCAGATCCGAGCCGTAATATATTTTTGGCCAAAATGCAGCAGAATGCACAATTTCAAGTCTAGATTTCCAATTTTCCTAAAACCTTTCCTAAAAAAGAAACAAGTTTCTAGCCCCAATCAAAAATAATTCTGAATTGAGCCTTAATAAATTGTATGCCAAAATGCATCAGAATGCAGCATTGCTAGTCTTGGGTTTTCACATTTTCTTGCGGTGGTATTCCCCACAAATATCCTGAGCTCTGATTTTTTTCTCTTCTGAGTTTGCATGTCCGGTGTTCACTGTAGGCCCACATTTGCCCGTAAGATGTGTGTTTTCAATAGGCCAGTCTACCTGTTGATTGTTATTGCTGGTATAACAGACCAGACCAGACTGCAAAATAAATGTTTGTGGAGTTTGAACCAAAAACTGACATGGTTGGTCATCCCCAAAATTCCCATTATTGCATCAACAAAATTGTTTTATCAATGCACCCTTTGATTGGCAGGTAGAGTAACAATTTGCCTATCAAATATTGAAAAAGGTTTGTAATAATTCCAACTAAAACCAAACGGATTATTCAGTGTAAAAAAGGGAATCAGTTGTAGGACTATTAAATGTTGGATGAAATGCTAGTGTGGTTTGCATCACACTCCTGTGGTTCAGTACATGAACCTATGCAGTTGCGCCCAAACAGCTACCAACTGTTCATATTTTTACACCTTTCTTTTCTGGCAGATTTTATCTGCAGCTATATCATTGTGTGAGGGACACGGTTTCTCCGAAAATGGCGTTTTCGGAGACACCGGGACTCGAACCCGGGGCCTTCCGCTTGCCAAGCAACTGCTCTACCAATGAGCTACATCCCCTTGCCCTATCAGATAGACCGTGTCTCAAGTTACTGGATCGGTATGGTACAGAGGGGGAGGATTACCCAGGTGTTTTACCCCTTCGGGCTCTCCACCAGGGTACGGGGAATCCGGCCCTACACTGCCCCCACCAGCTTCCATCACGTCCTCTAAATCCGGATTTTTCCCGGGGGGTTACCAACCCTGGGCTCCGAGAAGGGGCTTTATCAAGCAGGTACAGAGAGTCCCAGTCCCTGGAGTATAGGGGCACCTAGCACCAGGCATTCTCACCCACTGGAGACCGAAGTCCCAATGGGGCTTTATCAAGCAGTTGTTGAGATATCTTGACTTCCCAGCAATGGAAGCTTTCCACACCATACCGATTAAGCCAATCATTGTTGGAACCAAGTCTCTAACTGCGTAACCAACTACCCGTACCAGGACTCCTAGTGCAGTTAAGGTCCCATTCCTGGGACCATCTGGGGCTGACCCTGTGTCCAAGGTCACCGATCCCTAGCAAGTTAGAATGCTTCCTGCCGACTTCCTAACATTTTCAGCGAGCGCGCTCGATGTCTCCGCCGGTGTGAGGGACACGGTTTCTCCAAAAATGATGTTTTCGGAGACACCGGGACCCTTGTCAGATAGACTGTGTCTCACGTTACTGGATCGGTATGGTACAGAGGGGGAGGATTACCTAGGTGTTTCACCCCTTCGGGCTCTCCACCAGGGTACGGGGAATCCGGCTCCTACAATTGCAATAAAACAACCTAGTCGAAAAGATAGGCTGTTACCAACTGTTTGTTTCAAACTAGGACTAGACTGCACTGTTGGTTGACCAGTCCACCGGCTTGGATCAAGGCTATTCATTTTTAACTTGACCTTGAGAGCGATACCTACAAGGAATGATTGAGCCGTAATGTTGACATTTATGGAACATGATACTGGACAGTAATAGATTGTATTGAGTAACATAAAGGTTATTCAAAATTGTCAACTTGTGGGTATACAATCCATTCAGGATTCCACCAACCCTCCTTTTAAGCTTTCAAAGTGCACATGAAAACACCACTTGACTTCTAGATTCTCAAATGTTCCAGTTAGGAGACGGATATGCCGCTCTGACCCCCTTCTAAAGCACTGCACTTTGAGTATGGTTGTGATTTCCTGGGAGCTGGGTAGATATTGTGTCCCTAATATTCACGCTTAAATTTAATGAACCCATAGATCAAAACTTACAATTTGAATATTTAATGGCCATTTCTAGGAGTACATTTACCATAAAACCCCTTCCTTAAGACTAGCCCACCTTTAAGACGACCCCCTTGTATGAGAAGAAACTGTAAAAGTGTTTTCTCTTTAAACCTATATAAGAAAACCCCACCTTTAAGACGACCTCCTAGAAAAATATACCCTAAAATAAGTCTGTCTTAAAGGAGGGGTTTTATGGTACATTCCATGAAGCAATATAAGGATAGGCATTGTAAATAAGGCATATAGCCTATATATCAAGTATAGACTCATTTCTAGGTAGCACTGATGCGACACAGCGATGCAACGCAAATTGATGCAGAAAAATTGAAAGGGGGGGGGGCGCAAAATAACTCAGGTCCTCCCAAGGGGGGGGCGGATTTTAACTTGGCCCTTTCCGAGGGGGGGGCGCAAAATAACTTCCGTGTCAAAACGAAAACTCACCACCCCCCCCTGTTGTTAAAAAATGAACACTCCCTTATGAAGGAAACTGACCATGGTATTATGAATGCTCTTGCCAAATTTGTATACTCTGCCTTTAAACAAAGGCAGCAGCAGCTTTAACCCATGGCAGCCAATATGACACATACAGTTTATTATTATTTTAAGACACATGTGCTGTACATAGCCTGTATTTAAATGTATGTATTAGAGATGTGAGTGACCCGCCTTGGTTGTGTATGCCATGTGTGTAGACTGTAGATCTATATCTTAGTTGACTCTGTAAGTATGTCTGCCTGTATATGGAATACCAGTTGTTTCAGGACCGTGGCTGTTTCAGCCCCGGTCGTTTCAGCCCCATGGTCGTTTCGGCCCCAGTCATTTCAGCCCCACGGCTGTTTCAGACCCATGGTCGTTTCAGACCCATGGCCAGGTCATTTCAGACCCCAACAAATTCCAAAAAGCTTCAACATTATAGATTCCGCAGTGACAGTACCATTACTGATAAGGAAATAAATCAAATCAGAAAATTCCAATTCATTCACTGAGTGATCACGTGAGGTCTTTTTTACCCTGTCTTTGATTTCAAATATGGGGGGCTGTGCCCCCCAACCCCCTAGCTTTTTTTCCCTCTCTCTTTCCGTTGCAGCTGTTTTTTTTATTAACCCCCCTAGCTTTTTTTTCTTCTCTTTCTTTCCTTTGCAGCTGTTTTTTTTTTATTAAACCCCCTAGCTTTTTTTTCTTTTCTTTCTTTCCTTTGCAGCTGGTTTTTATTAAAAATCAGGGGCTGTGCCCCCGAACCCCCCCTACTTTCTTTTTTTCTTTCTGGTTAGATAATAACTCTACCGGCTATGTGAAATGTTAGAACCAAAATTATTATATTCTTCAAGATCTATCATATCTACAATAAAAAAAATTGTCTGCTTAAATGCACGAGGCCTACTTCCAAAATATCTACTTTTTCATTTCCAAAATGTCTGCTACTAAAATATACTGCTTCTGAAATGTCTGCACCCGATCTGTCCTTGCTTCCGAAAGTACCAGTCACTTGTTGTTCCTGGGTCTGAAATGACTGTGCCATGGGTCTGAAACAACCATGGGCTGAAACGACTGGGTCTGAAACAACCATGGGTCTGAAACAACTGGGGCTGAAACAGCCACGGTCCTGAAACAACTGGTTACCTGTACATGTGTGTGTGTGTGTAGGTGTGTGAATGAATTTGTCTCTGTGTGCTAAACATCATTATCTGTAGATTGCATATAGTCTTTAGTTTTGTAGAACATAGTTTTGTAGTGTATTGTAGTGAACTTACTGTATGACACATAGGTCAGTAATGACCTCCCTTTTGTTGTCAATAAAAGCTATTATTATTACTGACTGAGTGCCTGACTCAGCCTCGCCCTCAGGCACAGTGACCCTGGTGAGTGAGAGACACTGTCTATCACACTGTCTCCTTGGGATACCACTTGCGAAAAAGGACAAGTCTAAGATTAAAAGATCTAAGCGTAAGAAGACTGCACTAAATTAAAGCTCTGCCAATCCTGGTTAATTAATTAAGGCCTAAAAAAAAAAAAAGTTGTGTTCCGGTATCCCGACCGACCCTACGTTTTAGGGGCCGACCCTAATTTTTTTGGACATTTTTTTAATTTTTGAGGAAATTTATGACATTTTGACGTTTTTACCACTAAAATTGACTTTTTTGACAAAAAAAAAATTGTTAAAAATATAAAAAATCCCACCTACCGACCCTGTTTATTTTTGGTCATGTGACCGGAACACAACTTTTTTCTTTTTTAGGCCTAATAAGAGATTCAAGATTCAAGAAGGCTTTATTGACTAATGTAAGGATACATTTATGTCAGCACGGAGTTAGCATTGATGACATATACACAGTTTTTATATAAGAATATATACAGTTGATGGCTCCTGGCCTGTTTGATGATATACAACAAGGTTCTACAGCTGTCGCGATGCTTGTCATAAGCAGTGGCAAACTTAATATATTTTTCTTCAAAGCTTTTGCGAGCACTTTAAATTTCCGGCAGGTTACAATAAAGTATTACATGTTTAACATTTTGCTTCACGTTACAGTGTGTGCACATATTAGTTAGTGGTTTATTACCTCTATAACTTCTTGATAAGCTGTCCTGAGTACATTTAGAATCTATGCATAGTTTTGTGATAAGTGGTGCTATTATCTCTTAATTATTAAACAAAGAGATCTCCTTGAGTCTCAATGAGACTCTCATCTGGGACTACAGACTACACTAGGTTCTGGTAGTCTACCGTAAAACCTCGCGTATAGGCCGCGGCTTGTACGCGAATCAGATCGCTAGTGGGGCTTATAGGATCGCCACAGAGTCAGGGTGCGGCTTATATGCGAGTTTTTGCTACTATAGTACAGTATAAAAGCCGCCATAATCAGATCACTGGTGCGGCTTATGGGACCGGCCCAAAGTCGGGGTGTGGCTTGTACGCGAGTTAGGCTTGTACGCGAGGTTTTACGGTAGTCTAGATATCTCAGGGGACCTGAACTCTATTTTCTCTGTGCCTCCCTCCGAGTTCAGTATACCAGCGCTTTGAGGGTAGAGGAAAGGGGGCGCGCAGGTGGTCATTGCTCTCGTCTCTGGTGGCGCAGAATGGCCGCAGAATGGCCGAAATGTGCGCGCACTCATTCCTCCACTCTCAAAGCGCTGGTGTCCTGAACTCTATTATGTAGGCACAGCGAAAATAGAGTTCAGGTCCCCTGAGCTATTGTCTAGACTACACTGTAGTCTACAGCACTATGTAGCTGGAGACAGCCTTTTGCTTACTCACTTAAGGGTACTCACTTAAGTTAAGGGTAGGCCTACTTCTGGAAGCTGGCGCTCATGCGCCACTTTTTCCAGCTCCTTTTAGTGTGTTATGTTGACCAGGTAGGGGTGCTCAGTCCCAGTCATATTTGAGTGGGTACTCTGTCTTACCAAGTCTGTTCTTAAATATGTTGACATTTTCTGCCAGTACAACTTTGGTAGGCTGTTCCACTCGCTGTGAGAAACTATTCTTGACTTTCGTGAGTTGACCGGCTGACCTAAATAGTTTCCTTTGGTTACCCCTGGTTCTGCCTATGAATTCGACAGATTGAAATGAAGTGAACAGTTGCAAAATCTAAATGTATATATCTAACATCTGTGAGTATGTGCATACTAAATAGCAATACTGTTTAGTGTTTAGTTGTTACCTGATGAGTAGGAATAGCTTTCTCCTCACTAGTACGGTACTTAAAGGTCATATCAGGTAACTTCATGGTGACTTGGAAATCATACTTTTGAAAAACTTGCGTATAAGCCGCACCCCGAGTTTACGCCTACGCTATAAGCCGCACTGCCGATCTGACGCGCGTACTAGCCGTGGCTTCTACGCTAGGTTTTACGGTAGTAGCCTAGGTTACCCTGGTACTAGTAAATAGATAATTCCCCCTAATGTCCATCCGCAAAGCTAGTTAATTCGCTCTACTTTCTGGATAATGATCTGCATTGATTGATATACACACTAAATATTTGGAAATACAAATACTGTAAACGTAGATATTTTCGCGCTGTACATATTTTCGTGATTTTTAAATACTGTATTCGATGTTATAAGTGCACACCCCCTGACAAGCACAACCCCCCGTTTTTGGCCAATTTTTATACTACAAATATCCAAAAATATCTCTATTCTTAACTCCCAATTAAACTGTTAACTACTAAAAGGTGTCTATAATCATTTTTTAGGCGCACTGTGCGCTTATTACGTCGAATACAGTATGTACGAAAAATATGTACAGAGAAAATATTTATACAGTATTGAATCAAGTAGCCAAATCTCCGAAATCCGCGGATTTTAGTACCAGTGAAAATGTCCTTTTTAGCAAATTCGCAAAAAATTATACACGTGAAAATATCTACATCTACATTATACTTTTCTGCCCTCAGCTTGCAGCATGGCGTCAGTGACCCCGGGTGGTTACCCCCAGCCGCGGGGCGCCTTCAGCACGGCCCCCCAGGTGGCGACCCAGCCCCCGCCCGGCCCCGTGCCCCCCCAGATGGCCTCCCCTACCAAGGACGTCAACACGGCCCAGCTGTGTCGCGTCGGGCAGGAGTTTGTGCAGGACATCGTGCAGAAGACAGCCGAAATCTTCCAGCTACTCAAAGCCATACAGGTACACCTAACATTAGCCTAACACGGTCATAAAACAGGTGTGTTTCCAGAAACATGCTGTAGAAATCTAAGTATGGTCGGACCCACTTCTTTTTTTCTTTTTTTTTCCTTTCCTTGTTTTCTTTTTTTTCCGATTTTGAACAAAATTACATTGAAAAATGATAACATATCTGAAAATGGTCTGTTTAAGCATTGTGTCTTTGAATAAGTGCCAAAACTTTTTTTTTTTTAAATGACTGAAAAGATGTGATTGAGGAGAAATTTCCTCTCCATATCCCCAAAAAAGAAAATTGGTAAAAAAAAAAAATCGACCAACCAACCCATTTTTATTTTGGGCCATGTTAGCTGAACACAGCTTTTCCTGTAGGCCTAACACCACTGTTGTTGTTGCAGCTGCCTAACGGGGTGAACCTGAGCATCCAGACGTACCAGGAGCGGAAGGTGAAGCTGGAGGAGCACATCCGGCAGCTGACCGTCAACTTCAAGAAGTTACGCGTCATCTACGACAAAGTACAGGAGAACACCGTGTCCCTGCAGCAGCAGCCCATAGAGGTACCTTTAACCCCCACCACCAGTATTGGCACTTCTGAAAATCTCAAGTGGCCTAAATAATTGTCCCACTTCAGGAAATAGTATTTCTGTAAAAAAAATTCAAATCATAAATGCAGGGGTGCGTATTTTATCAATTAAAAATTCGGGAAGTAGCTTTTTAATAGAATAACGCACCTTGTACTTGCAGGACATGTTGCCTATAGAGGAGGACGGGGAGGTGCGGGGGGAGCGGCCCCGGCAGTCAGACACACTCAAGTACGTGTCAGAGGAGCACCGAGACGTCATCGAGGTAAGTCTCATTAGGCCAAAAAAGAAAAGTACCGTAAATTCCCGCGCATTACCGGCATCTCGCGTATAACCCGCACCCCCAACTCAGGGGAATCCTATAACCCGTTTTTGAATTTGAGAATTTGAATATTAGTACTGTTATATAGTAATAAAATTCCTTGTATAACCCGCACCCCATATATAGGCATGTTTGGTATCAAATGAAAGCTGAGTTTGGTTCGTGTACAACCCGCGGGTAGTACACGGGAATTTACGGTAGGTTATTTTCAGGTCACCCGACCGACCCTATCAAAATAGGGCCGACCCTACATTTTTTATGCAATTTTGAAGAAATTTTTGTATTTTTATCATTTTTTGGTCAATTCTAAGGTCTTCGGAGTGGCTTTCATATTAAAAAAAAACAAAAAAACCGACCTACCGACCCTACATTTTCTTGCCATGTTACCTGAAACAAACCTTATTTTTTTGGCCTTACTGACAGAGTCCTTACCGTAAATTCTTGCATAAAAGCTGCGGCTAGTACCCAAGTCAGATCGCCACTGCAGTGTGGCTAAAAGGATTAGGACAAAGTTGGGGTGCGGCTTATACTCGAGTATTTAGATGTGTACCACAAAAATTGCCCTAGTCAAGCTCCCTCTGAGAGTTATAGCATTCTCCCAAGTTAGGGGTAGGCCTATACGCGAGTTAGGCTTCCACATGACTGTTTAGGTTAGATTCTGAATGTGTGTATATTTAAAGAAATTTTGAACCTGTAGTGTTATTTCTAGTCCTTAATATGACACGTTAGCAAACTCAAAGAAAATTAAAAAAGAAAAAAAGTAGACTACCCCCTACACGAGAACATCAGGTGCTTAGCACTTCTTATACAGCTTTAGTTGGAGACATTTTTGAACCAGGGCACCCCTGTGCCAGGTTCTTATAGGACAGGTATTTTTGCAATTTTTGCAAAAAAAATCCCTTGCCTTTTGTGTCTTATTTTACTGTGAAAAACCTGCAAATGAAATATTTAAATGCTGCAGCATACAAGTGTTGATCAATGCCATCAAATATTGAAACAAAAAAAGCAATATTTCATACACAAAATTGATATTGAAAAAAGGTCACCTAAACAGCACAAAACCAAACTTTTCAGCTCAATGCTAAAGGATAGGGTTCCAAGTAAACTACAGACCTTCATGAAGTGTCACTTTGCATGAAATCCTCTATGTTCTAATGTAAAAATGGGGTGAGACGCTTTTTGAGACAGTCTGAGGGTGCAATATTGCATCTACCTTCCGTAACCTTCATTAAAATGAAGGTAAGGCAGTAGTTTACACAGAGAACAACGAAAAAAGACAAAAAAATCATCAGGGCGGCCTGTTGACAAAAGCTGAAATTCTTTATTTCTGTATTAATGAAGAGAAGTACAGATGCCTTCAGTCAGGCGTCAAGCAGATGAGGGACCGGCGATCCTATTTTGATCAGTCTACACGAGGATAAAATTCAGCCACACTCAATATGGAAGACGCTAGACTGCCCTGGTTCACATGTGATATCAATCACATATACCATTCATTCCGTTAACCCTTTACAGACGACATAATACATAATGAATTAATACACCATGCCCATGGTTGTCATGATTCCTGAATGCAGCCCTGACGAGTAACTCGCCAGGGCTGCATTCAAGAATCATGCCGACCTTACACGGTTGAGACACTACCAAAGGGTCGGCATGATGCACCAGTGCAGCACCAGCGAGTTACTTGCTGAGGCTACACTGGAGCATCATGACGACAAATGCCACCTTTAGCGACATGCCGTCCTTAAAGGGTTAATCCATTATGAAACTGAAACTGTCCCTTTTCTCGTCGTGCAGCAACTGGAGTTGAGGAACAAACAGCTGAAGGAGATCATCGACCACCTGCGGAACATCATCTGGGAGATCAACACCATGATGGCCATGCGCAGGACCTAGCAGCCGCCCATAATGTTAACGGTATTACAGGGGTAAACACTAACGCTGGCCCGGGAGCCAATGGCCCGTAATTTTGTGTCCGGGTGGCCCACAGGAAATTTTGCAAGATGTTTGAGGGGAATATACCGATCAGGTATAGGCATGTAATATGTCGTTTGAAAGAGGCAAATGAGGGCCAATTTGATTTCATCTTAACATAGAAAAACATTCAGGAAAATATATGACCTTCTCTTTGAAAAAAGTAAAATTTGTTCCCGGGCCCACAGCTGAAATTGCGGGCCCATAGATTTCTGGGGCTACGGGTCCGGGTGGCCCACAGCTGAAAAAGTTAGTGTCTACCCCTGGTATTAACCATATAAGGGCAGCAGACTGTAAACGTATTGTATTTTGCGCTGTTCATACCGTAAAACCTTGGTAAAACCTTGGTGTGACTATACATGGGTGTCCAAATATCTGACTGTGTCGCCGTGTCGAATTTAAGGGAAGTGGCGTGTCAATTTTTATTCTATACATTCTGGTCTATTTTTCTGTGTCCGTAGATTTTTAAAAGGGCCGTGTCACCCGTGTCGAATTTTACCCATGTGTAGTCAGCTCGGTTATAAGCCAATTTTTTAAATATTATTTGTTATAAGCCGAACTTTAAGCCTTAAACTACCATTCGGCTTATAGGTGAGGTTTTAATACATAGGAATATAGTTAAACCCTATTTCAATCACTTTTCCTATGAGCCAAATTTTTCTCAAACTCAGATTCGGCTTATAACCAAGGTCGGCTAATAACCAAGGTTTTACGGTATCTTCGCTTATTTCACAGAAATGGAAATCCTCGAAAATATGTACAGCATGAAAATTTTATCCAGTATTGAATCAAAGTGCCAAATTTCGGAAATCCGGAATTTAGATACACCCAAAATTGTGCTTGTTGGGAAATCCGCTTAAATTTTTATGCGCAAAAATATCTACGTTTACAGCAGTGTTTTAATGCATTATGGTTTTAATGCATCATGGTCATGATGCATGAATACAGCCCTGGTGAGTTACTCACGAGCGCTGCATTCATGCATCATGACGACCCTAGGTGGCTGATACACTGCATTTAACCACTACTGCTGCCCTGAGAGGGTAAAGCACATTAAGTATAGTGTAGATAGATGTAAGATATATATTTTTGTCTCTTGTATAGCTACAGTCGTTATAGCAATCTATGTGTGAGCTTTGAGGATGAAAAATCTGACCTAAAATGCAGAGATGCCACTCAGTCGTTGACAAAAAGTAGGAAATCTCACAATTTTGGTTAAATTTCTGCAGGAAATCAACACAATTTGATACAGGAATTGCAGCCAAAAAGTAGGAATTCCAACAAAAGTAGGAAAGGGGTCATCTCTGAAAATGGCAATAATAAAACTTATAAGGCCACGTTAGTGATTACATATATGTTGTTTATACATTTCTACTTTTCCATCTTTTGATTTTGGGGAGGGGGGCGGAGTAAAAAAAATATGGCTTCTTTGCATATCCTCACGATAGGAAACAGTTAAATATCTCATCATGGAATATCCAAATGTATTGGATGTAAAGAAAAACGAAAATTTACGCTTTTTTGCCCATTTTAACAGTTAAACTCTTCGAAAAAAGGAATATTTAGAAAATATTTTAGATTAATACTTGATAGAGATGAAATAATTTTTTGGAGGAGGGTTAGACGCCAAGTAGACAGTATAATGCGGGTGTCGTGAGCATCGTGTATGTTACTGTATCCTACACTCTGATACAAACACTCATGTATATGGAGACTATTCCAGCTACGGTATTAGATAAACACTATATTTACAGGCAGCATTTACAGTTGTAATAAACATGACAGATGATACAATTTGTGCTGTTGCATTTATTATCTCCATTTCACAGCCGTCCATGAAAGGTCCCGGCTATCACTGAGGCATTTAAGGACTCTCAGCACCCAAACTAGTCAGGTCCCTTAGCGAAATGATCGTTATTTTCCGGAAAAAAGCACCAAAATTGGTACACATATAGGTATGGGTAAACTTTTAAACATTTTTCCTTGCAACAAGAAAAAACCTCCCCGGAACACATATTTTACGACATGTTTCAAAATTGTCAGAAATTGGTAGGAAAACCTGGATTATTCTACATTATCAGTACAGAAACAATTGGTACACCCACTCCAGTTCGTGTACATGTAAGCAACATATTTTATTCCATGAAGATATCAAATATTTGACCTTAACTTTTTAGGATTTATCCAATATGGCTGCCAAAATAATATGGTAAACCATGGTATAAAACCATGGTACATGATGGCTTGTGCATCTGATTGTCCTTCATTTTTGAAATACCTGCTGACTGGGCCACTCATCATATAGTCAGCTGTCTAATATATAGACAAAGGTGCACGATTTTCAGTCTGTTGGCTGGGTTATTTCACGAGTTGACCTTGGGCCGTATTTCACAAGGTCGGTGGGCGAGTGAAATGCGAGTGAAATAACCCAGTCAACAGACTTAAATGAGTGCACCTTTGTGTTAATTTTTTATCTTTCCCGATTCAAAATACCAAAATTATGGTAGGGGGGAGCCTAAAAAGGCTAAAATGGCTTCTTTCTATGCCATTTTAATGTAAACAAACCGCCATTTTGATGACGTCATAGTCTGTTAAATATGGCCATGGGTTATTTAACTGGGGGGTGTTAAATACGACATTCCTTGGTTAAATCAATGGGGCCGTATTCAATAAAAAATAAATTTCACTTTCCGATATGAGATAAGTCCAACTTGGAATATGACTTATTTCAAACATTTGCAAGAGCGGAGGTCAGTGCATGGAAGTCCTAGTTTTCTGCACTTGCGCATTACACAGCCAAGATCTGACTTGCAGTGACATTTTTCAAGTTCAGTGCACACTTAAGCTGCTACAGGTATTATCGTCCATACTGGAGACCAGTTGTTGTTGTCTAGTTTCCACCCCCAACTATCCGGTGACGGTATTTCAGGCTCTGGTACTCTTTGCCCAAACACTGGCTTGGTACACAGCCCTTTTAGTATGCTGGAGGAGTGCATCCTAAAAATGAAAACATGAGGCAGGTAGATAACAACACAGGTATCTGCTTTCTCATGGGAGCAGTTTCCCATGGGTACAGTGGTGCCTTTTGAAATGACTGAGTCATTAGAAGTGATGTAAACTTCTTGATGTTGTGGCCAAATAGTGTCGTTCACTTCATTGGTAAGATAATCAAAGACCTCTGTTTTGTTCTTTGAAGTCCTTCCAGTTATTGCAAGGTATTTTGGTTTAACACGGCTCCTACTTCCGCACTTTTCCCTTACACTGTCCTTGATACTGCGAGGCAAGTAACGGTCCAAACAATATCTATGCGGTCTGCATTGTCCAGTTCTTGTAGAATGGCTATCTGAAAGACCCTTTTAGAAAACTCTGCAAATGTTGAGATTCCTGATACTGGTAACATGTGGACAAGGGCAGCGCCATCAACTATGACACAATCTGCCTTAGGTGGTTTGTGATTGCTGGTGTCCAGGCATTTTAGCAGATCAGACTTTGTTCACTGATGCAGCTTCCCTAAGTCTGATAGAGCAATAAAGCAGGTAGGGTCCCGTATGTCAATTTTTTATCAATCTGCACTAGTTGTAGTGGTCAAGGGTAAAGAATAGGAACATCAATGCCTCTAGGGCCTCAACATAGAGGTAAGTTCTTTTTTCTGTGTACCCTGATCAAGACAAGTATCAAGATCTGTGTTCGGGGATGAGATCCAATAATTGGAATGTTAGGCCCTGTTTTACCATTGCCTCTCTCCAAGTATTGAAGTCATCAGCTTTGTCATCTTTACATGTAAAGGCATCCAGGTTAGTCAATAGTGGCTATCCAAGGTTTGTCATAGGAGCATCAGTCAAAAGAACAAACTTATATTCAAAAAGGACTAAGGCAAAACTAATGCCTTAGTTAAAATGACTAACCCCAATATGTCTTAAAATGAAAAGACTAAGGTGGGTTAGCCGATTTGACTAACCTGACAGCATTGATTAACATAGGTTGGGCATATAGGGAGCCAAAATATGACAAAGTGTTTCTCAGTGATTTTCTTGCTCCCTATACAATCAGTCTGTGTTAGTCAATGCTGTTAGCTTAGTCCCACCTTAGTCTTTTCTTTTGTATGTGTATTGGGGTTAGTCATTTGGACTAAGACATTAGTTTTGCCTTAGTCACTTTTAAATATAAGTTTGGAGGGGTTGCGTTGAACTGCTAACAGCCCCTATAATGACCAAACAAAGATGGCTGCCCCTGCTGTAATAATAGGTTTTCAGGGCGGGTCCCTATCTGAGAATATTTGTATGGACATGGTTTCCAAGCATACTCAGTTTGAAAAAGTTGATGGGAAATGAATATTTTAAAAACATATTTTCTGGAGTAAATCTCATTTTCTGCATTTGGTCAGCCATATTGAAAAAAAGGAAATGTTCCAGTCATGCAATCTTTTGTTGCAAGGGGTAGAATTGATCCTCACATTTTTCTCAATACATGGGGAAAAAATGGCACTTTTTTCCAGAAAATAACGATTTCAGGGTTTATTGACGCTAAGAGACCTGACTAAACTGCACAAATACTGTTTGGAGTGTTTAATTCCAAGGAAATGTATTAAACACTACACATTATACATCATTTTAACGATCTATAATACTTTAATCAAATTCCTTGCATTAAACACCCCAAACTGTTTTAGTGCAATTTGGATGCTGAGAGAGGCCAATTTAAAAAAAAGTGTTTCAGGTTGCGTGGTCTGAAAATCTAGAGTACCGTATTGTTGCATATAGGGGCCGGGTTTTGAATAGGTGCCTGTTTTGAATAGGAGCCGGGGGTAAAAGGCATTTGAAATTAATAGGTGCCGGGCCTTGAATAGGTGCCGGGGATTTCCATCAATGACTACAAAGTGGCTGTTTTAATGTGTTATTCATTGCATTGTATACGCTGTGGTAGGGGCCAGGGCATAGTTATAATATAGTAGGGGGTGGTGTTTGCTTTAGAATTTACCAGCTTTGATCGATTACTGTGCCTCCTAAACACCAGATACACGCCTGTGTTTAGAAAAGCGAGTATGAATGCATGCTGGTTTTGCCATTAAATGCCTTATGAGCTCTCTTTTTCCCATGGGTAGGAGGGGGTGCATCACCCTAGAACAATAGCTGCCGGTCCTTGAATAGCTGCCTGATTTGATTAGGAGCCGGGGGTACAGGGGTTCCCAAATAAATAGCTGCCCGGGCACCTATATGCGACGATACGGTAGGTAGGTCGGATTCTTTTTTTTGCTTTCTGAGCCAAGTGAGTAACAAAATGTGAAAACCTTCAAGGATTCGAACCCCACTTTATCCAATGCCAACGAGTAGTGCCCTGTACCCTACCAGCAGAACCCTGGAGCCATGTATAGGTTCGAGTCTCTTTGTATGTTAGAATGCTGTTTAGTTGGTAATGTATTGTATATGTGGGGGGGGGGGGGCTCTACCCCCGAATCCCGACGCTCAGGAGGCGGCTGCACTTTCCAAGCAGAGTGTACAGCTGTTGTGATCCTATGGCTGGAAACAAATATATTTTTGATGATTATGTACTGGATATACTCCTGGGGGTCAAGAGCCAATGATATTGACTCGAGACAACAGGAGTATATCCGACATACAGCCCGCTTAATCATAGATTGATTAATTATGTAAAATGGCCTGATTACAGCTCTTTTTCCACACATGTGGCCTAGGAGGATATCTTGTATAACCCTCCTAGGAGGTTATATGATCATCAAACATGTTCTCTGTGTGTTCTCATAGAAATACAATGATCAGAGCACATGCTTGAAGAGTGTAGCCTCATTCTGATACAGCTTAGGGAGTGATCATTTTTTAACAACAGGGGGGGGGGTGGTGGGTTACCGCGCGGAGCGCGCGAAATTTTTACCCCCCTCCCCCGGTCAAGGGGTCAAAATTTTTTACCCCCCCCCTTAGGGTCGAAAATCGGCTCGTGCGCGGGCCCTTTGAAGCATAGTAACGCGCGGGCTTTTTGGCTCAAAACAGGTTACATTTTTTTGCCCCCCCCCCAAGAGGGGTCCAAATTTTTTTGCCCCCCCCCCCCCGGTCAAGGGGTCCAAATTTTTTTGCCCCCCCCCCCCCAAACCCAACACCCCCCCCCTGTTGATAATAAATGATCACTCCCTTAGTCATATATAAACTAACCATGAACCAATACTCACAGCTGACCTAGGTGGTCAAGGTCCTTGAGTACATGGCATTTCTGGTTTAGACTTCCAGACCCTGGGTACGGATCGCATGTAAAGTAGAAGTTTTGATATGCCCGGAACACATTTTTTATTTTATTGGCTATTCTGATATTTCAAGGGAAAAAAGAAAAGAAAGAAAATGGGGATGCGGGAGTGGAACCCCCGAATTATACAACAGCAGCACCAACTATACAGCACTCTTAACTTTGTCTTATGACACAATACCTCACCAAGATAGGCCCTAGTTAACAGGCTCTAATGAATGTGGCTGTGCGGTCCTGCAGCTAGGGTACAGGGTACTTCTTGTTGGTATCCGATCAAATGGGGTTCAAACCCCTTAAAGTTTTTTTATAACGTTATACTAGTAGGACCGTTATGCAAGATATCCTCATAGGCAACTTGAGTGGAAAAAGAGCTGTAATCATATTACACAATCAATCTATAAAAGTGGAGTGTTTGTTGGATCGAGTCAATATCATTGATATGGCGTATATCAATGATAATGCCTCTAGGCTAGCAGGAGTATATCACATAAAGCCCTAAATATTCACATTCAACAAACACTAACTAGGAAAAAGCCTGTAGTTGATAACAAATACATGTACCTGATTACACATAATCTCCTCTAACTTCGGAGTAGAGGGTGGTTTGGTTGATTTTGGTTTAGAAGTCAGGGGATAGCGCGGACGCAGTCCCCCCCTAACAAAAATTGCGCACCCGAGTCATTCACATTTGGAATGATCGCAAGGGTCAACCCAACCGTAGTGCAATGGAGGGGCCTCGCCCTGGGGGAACCGCCTAATCGATCACGGTATCTCCTGTGCCAGGTAAGTATGCTTAAGGGTGGCTGCATTGAGGATTTATACATCAGTCACTACCATAAACATGGTGTTCACCCAATAAAGTGCCTTAATGAAATATGGTACATGCTATTTTCTTATCTAATCGGTTTTATACTTGAACATTTAACAGTGTCCTTGTGATTTGTTTGACTTTGAAGTCATAATTATTTAGACTTTACTGTTTTAGGATGGTGGGTATGCTAAGGCTCTTTAAGCTTCTCTCCTTACTTTATAGTGCTGGCACCTAGTGTCACATGTGAGACCTATATGTGTACCTAGTCCCCTGGTGTTTGTTTGAGGTACTAGACTACCTAACCTGGGGCAAGTTTGGACATAAATCTAAATATAACTACCGTAAAACCTTGGCTGTAAGCCGACCTCGGTCATAAGCCGAATGTGAGTTTGGGAGTAAAAATTTGGCTTATAACAAAAGTGTTTGAAATTTGTTTTCACTATGTTCCTACATTATTAAAACCTCGCCTATAAGCCGAATGGGAGTTTGGGGCTTAAAATTCGGCTTATAGCAAATAAAAACGCCAAATAAAATGTGGCTTGTAGCCGAGGTTTTACGGTACCTACTTTTGTCATTTCATTTAATACAATGCACCATCCACCCTCACCCTGGACAGCACATACTTTGATTCTAATATAGAATATAGTATATCGGTGCTAGAGCCTAGGAGTCTCATGTAGTGCCATGAGCAGCCCTCCAGGCCCTCCCACCAGGAGGGGTGATAGACATGTGGTATTATGTAACACTGCATCTCCAGCTTCCCTACCCCATTGAAAGTCCCTAGACCTTGGTAGCCCTTTCTCTGGATGAAGGTATCCCTTTTATTGATGGAATCATCCCCTCTTTCATTCTTCCCTCCCAGCCCACATTGGCAATATATGACTCATTCTTAAATCTGTTGATGACACAAGCAAAGAACCAGTTTATTAATAAAAAGTGTTTTTATTGATTCCTTGAACCTTTAAAAACGTGGTGCTATAGACAGCGTGTGTGGTAGACGGGGCGGTGCACACAGCATGACGTAACCCGCCCCGCCACGACCACACACGGATAGATGTGTCTATATACACACATATATATATAGTGTTTTATTTCTATTTACCGGTAAACATTTCCACGGAAATGTGAAAATCGCAAATTCACGGGTATTATTTTAGCATACAAAGAATTCACGAATTTTTTATTTCCACAAATATGTGTACAGCACGAAATAAAGTTCAACAGCATACATACTATGTGTGTGAATATATACACATACATATTCATGTATATACATATACTCTTGTACATTTCATCTTACCTACAGATGATTTTGCATGTTTTGTCCTAGAGCTGTCCAGTCAGCTGACACTCAGACACTTTGCAGGGGGTCTCTGTCTCTGTACACTCACTAACCCTGTGAAGACGGCATGGCGCTGAGAGGTGACATTAGTCGTCATGATGCACCAATGCAGCCATGGCAAGTAACTCGTCGGTGCATCATACCTACCCTTCAGGAGCGCTTTATCCCTCAGGGTTGGCCACATGAATGCAGCACCAGCGAGTTACTCGCCAGGGCTGCATTCATGCACCATTACGACCAAGGGCACAATGCCTTATGCCGTCCCCAAAAGGTTAACTTACGTGACCGCCCACACAAATCATTATTTCATTTCACCTGGACATTTTTCTCTCCATAATAAATGTAAACAATATTTCATTTCTTCAGTCTCAGAATCATTCTCGACAAAGCAGTTGAGCTTATTTATATAAGGCTATCTGATCCGTACAGATTACATGAGGCTTTCTGTCAAACTATAATAGGTAACGTCCAAACGTTCGCGCCTCGCGTCATATATAAGCACTTGTTTGTGTAATTAGATTACAGTACAGGAATGGTACACACTCGCCACCCGAGGCACAACATCTACTCTTGGACCTGTTTTGCAACAACTTTTCCGTTAAAAATTCACATCGCAGTAAATGTTTATATAATACATGTATATATATTCTTATCACCATAAAATGAATCCTTATGTTCCTCAGGAGAAAACCGTTCCGGTGCAATATTACGTTAAATAATTGTAACAACTTCAACGCTATAAAATACCTAGCGACTTCCACAGTGGGGAGAACCCCACCAGGTCTTACTCCTATTCTCCGGTAGAACTCCAATACATTAACAATGTCATGATAATTTATCTCACAAAATTTACTTACAAGTAGGGCCTCTGGTACAGTTCTGTATGCCTTGAGGTATGGATACTTCTAATATCAGAATGGGAATTTGATTATAATAACGACACATGGCGGTTTGATGGCTTAAAAAACAGTTTGTGTATAAAATGAGTTGTGTGGATTTGAGTTCCCACATACCAGTGTACAATGACAGAGCTCGGTTATGAATCAAGAAGAATCGCTGTTAATTTGATTAACATAATTTACTGATCTGTTCAATGTAAACCGAAGTGGTTAGCATTACAAAATGGTATTACTAAAATAAAACCTTCCTTGTACTAGCACACGGCTCACTCATCCTCCACTACTTGCATAGGCTCAGGTCACATCAAGACATACACTTTGTTAACAAACTCAATTCATCTTAATAACACACTCCCTAACATATGGCAGCGGACAGAGTACATGTGCGACCATTCTCCGGCGTCCCTGTAAGGTACCATGCGGAACGTGGACAGTCAAGGCTGGCAACTCGGTACATGGCTGACGAGGGAATTCTGTACACGTTTAATAATACCTTAATGTGCCGTTATGACGTCAGCGGCCAGAGACGCGGCCTGGAGATGACGGCCGTTCCCACACATACAGCAGGCCATACACGGCGTGTTCGGTACCGGCATCCTTCACACACAGACTCAGGCCAAGCGGCACCCCATGGTTACACGCACACACAGATCTGGGCCTTACTTATTCTCCATCAAGGCCTGCTCGGGTAATGAATACCCAATACCCTAGGTGCCTGATACCCATTCGGTGCCCGATACGCTCTTGTCTGATAACCTCTTGGTGCCCGATACCCTCGCGGTGCCCGATACCCTCGCGGTGCCCGATACCCTCGCGGTGCCCGATTCACTCCCGGTACCCTGCATACAGAACCCATACACGGCTGGGGGCTTGGACGATATCAATGTGATCGCCACGACTCAGACCACCACCCTCCTCACTCAGCAGGCCTGCCATGCGGCTAACAATATCTTCACATATACACTACATTGTACAATTGTCACCCTAGTACCTCCCTCCCCCCACCCCATCCCGACCACACCCATCACCACCCCTCACCCCTTTGCTCTGTAACCATGGTAACCATGGGTAGTAGCTGCCCCTGTGTATATGTATACAAACATGACCTGCGTCCTTGGGGTGGGGGGTGCAGAAGCCCCCCGCTGTACCCCCCAGTGGGGGAGGGGGGGTGCGGTGACCCCCCCTGTACCCGGTAGGAGGGGGTACCCCCAACACGGCAGGCGCTAACTGCCCCGTGGCAGCATTAACTGTTGACTATAATACAAAGTTGTCATGGTTTCAGTCAGAGTCTGATTCTGACTCGGAGGCGGAGGCGCTCTCTGATCCCGAGTCAGAGCTGCCTGATACTTCACTCGACACGTCGCTGCCGCTCTCTGCCTCGCTCTCAGAGTCCGAGTCTGAGTCGTCTGCCGCCGCCGCCACCTCCTGAAACAACGCAGTTCAATGTTAATGCATGACTCAGCAGTTTTTTCGGGGTATATTTTGAGGTCGTTATAACTACTCGGTAAGGGTGATTTTAGGACAAGTGCTTAAAATGTTTTTTACCCTCCTCACGCCTTGGTTTCTTCATTTTCTTAGCATGTTCTATACAATTTCACTGTGTATATAATTATAAATCCAATCAATTTCATAATTAAAATCTAGCGTGTGATCCTAATCACAAAAGACTCAGGGTGTGAGTGTATAGTGTGTGTGTATGGTATGTGTGTATAGTGTGTGTGTATGGTGTGTGTGTATAGTGTGTGTGTGTATGGTATGGTATGTGTATTCCGATTCTGATTCTCACTATTTTAGTCTCGATTTTCGTCCACACATCTCTTCCCATGCCATCTTGGTCTGACAAAAAGCGTCTCACCTTGCTAAATATCAGATCTCCCATAGGTTTAACACTAGATGCCGAAATCGACGAAATGTCTACAGCAGTACTTTCATGTTTGTCTACAGTGAGGAAAAAATGATGTTTTTTGGCAAGGTCTACTTTAGCAATTTTTTTCAGGGGGTTCCAGTAGGGGTAGAAGAATGTTTTTTGGATCCCTAGGTAGGAAAACACTTCAATCATCAGATTACGTGTACTTTTGATTGATTGGCCTAATGTTTCTATGAAAGATTTGGAAAATGAAAAAAATATAATTTCCCCTGAAAAACGTCTCACAGAGGCGTCGCATAAGACTCTGGGAGCATGGCTCCCTGAGTCAATAAAGAGACCGGTGCTGCTGTTGGCTGGAGCAATTATTTCCATACACTTCTATCAATTTCATATAATTTTTCTAATTTGTCTCAGAGGAAAACCTCTTTCATATCAAAGCCGACCCCTTAAATTAGGCATCATATCCAAAAAAAAAAGAAAAAACAATTTCAGATTATCGTACAAAAGGGATTTTTGTAAGAGACAAAGTTTTCTCAACACGTGGAGAATGTAGAGGCCTAGTTATTAAAGACATGGCTTAACGGTACAGAATGGTCAGGTACCTTTGAGGGCCCGTTCTGCACGGGTTTGGGCGGCTCTGCCTCACTCTCGTCATCACTCCCTGAGTCATCCGATGAGTCGTCGCTGTCGTTATCGTCTCCTGAATCTGAGTCATCGTCCGAGTCGTCGTCTGACGAGTCGTCTTCACTCTCGACTTCCTTCTTCACCTGCAGAATCGGAACCATCATTTTATAATTTGGTAAAGACAAAAAGATTTACAGCTTTTAAGTCTCAAACTGACTGCAGTGGCCTAAATAATTGTCTGACTTCATAAAATAGCTTAATTTAAAGCGGAATAATCACTGTGCGTGTCCCATTTACATTTCTAGTGCAGTTCTTGTCTACTATGTGGTGAAGTGTGAGAGGTGATATTGCCCCTTTAGTAACATGTGTTAATGTGAATGCGCCTTGAATGATGACGTCATAGGCCGTGAAATCCGGTAATGATGACGAGTACTTTACGCAGGTTTCCCATAAATATTTCAGATTGAAATTCATTTCCTTACTTTCTTTGACAATATTTAAACTCGCCGGAGCTGCATTGATGCATCATGCCGACCCTTAGGGAGTGTCTGAACCCTGTAGGGTTGGCATGATGCTTGAATGCAGCACTGGCGAGCACCTCGCTAGGGTCACATTCATGTACAGGGTTCTCCGCACATAGGGAACACACAGGCGGGCCGCCTGTGTGCTATTTACTGCCGCCTGTGTGAAATACCCTCAGAATCACCGCCTGTGTGCTATTAGCTATCCATAGGTTTTTGAATTTTGTAAATCCTCCAATTAGAACAGAAGTTAAGACATATAAACTGTAATTGCAGGCCTTGCAGAGTTTCTTTCAATTTTAAACCCTGAAAATGCTTTATAATGCACTGATTGACATCTTGATTTTCAAAATTTTCTCAGGGCGGCATACCCTCAACCCCCCCTAAAGAAGTTGCGGCGCTTTGCTTGCGCGACACAGCGCTTTGCCTGTTATCACGCCATCATTTGACAAACATTTACGGTGTGCTTTTTCATCCTGTGGAGCAGCCTGATGTATCATGACGAGCAAGGACATGATGCATTTATGCATTATGCAGTCTTTAAAGGGTAAGCATGTGTACTCACGGGTGCGGCTTTCTTGGCGGCAGCTTTGGGGGCGTTGGGCGTGGTCCTCTTGATCTTACGTTGTAACTCGAGTTCCTCATACTTTGCTGCATCAGCCTTAGACAACCCCTGAAGGTACAACGTCATCTCATCTTATTTAGCTTTCTTTTTTTAAAGAATGAACCACATTCCAGTTTATTTACTGTAAACACAATTAACACACTGTGTCTCTAATGCATTACACCTTTTGTCGCCATGATGAATGACATCAAGTGTCGGCGAGCTAACTCGCAATACGCGATATCTCAAGGGTTAATTAACAGAAGTAGAGAAATCTCACACCCAACTCACAAAGTGAATCAATTAAGTACAACATGTTAACACTGTAACCAGTAACTCTCTGACAGAACACAGTCTACCAGTAGGTTGTGGTTTCGTTGGTCCACCAACTCTTCGTACAGAGCTAGGTCAGACCGCGACAATTTCTGTAAACCAAGTCCACAATCTGACTTTTACAATTTGTAGATTCTTTTTTCTTTTTACATAGCATCTGACAAAATTCCTTTATCATAATAATTAATTGGTTGATCTGGGGGAATTACTGTAGAAAAAAATGAAAAAAAATATAAAATTCTCAATTTTGAAAAAAATGAGGCGAGCGAAATCCATTGACAATTTTTTTTTCCAAAAAAAATAAAAATTTCCATTTCCGAAAATAAGGTGCGCGAAATCCATTGACCAACTTTTTTTTTGGTCTGGCCTTAACTAATTTTTTAAAGGTAGCACAATGTTCTATTCACGATGCCCCTATGTGGCGGTTGGGAGGGGAGGGGGAGGGGGAGCAATGAAGGCTATAATATGTTGAGTGAACACCAAATTGTATGCTATATTGTATTAGTCTGAGAGGAGTTCTCAAATCGGCCTGTAGAGAATATTAGCCCTTTAAAAATTAAAGGCTGCGTCATATTTTATTTTAGGCCTAAGGCTGCTCTATTTTGATAACTTGGATTTATAGGATCCGTCGTCGAGATGTTTGGCCTTCTCTTCTTTTACCATTTCCCCCCAACAATTGTTGAGAAGTTTACCATAAAAAAAGGTACAAGACTAACTAACAAGGTAGAATGAGGCCTTTCAGATATTTTTCAACATACCTCCATTACATTAGCCAAAAACGAGGTTTTCCATGCTTCAATTTCTTTTTACCTCTGCCCTTTGGGAATTGGCACTAAGGGCGTGTGTAAGACAGCTTTATTTTTTTATGTATTTTTTTTATTCCCCCCCCCTCTGCTCTCACAAAATATCAAAAGTAAAAGCCTGTAATCCCAACTTTAATAGGCCAAAAAAGAGGTTGGTTTCAGGTCACCTGACCGACCCTATCAAAACAGGGTCGACCCTGCGTTTTTTAATTAAAATTTTGAAGAAATTTTCGTATTTTTATCCTTTTTTTGGGGTTAATTTTAGGGTCTTTGGAGAGGCTCAGCTACTTTCATTAAAAATTAAAAAAAATGAAAATGAAAATGAAAAAATCCGATCTACCAACCCTATATTTTCTTGCCATGTTTCCTGAAACATACTTATTTTTTTGCCTTATCCGAAAAAAGGTGTAACGTACCGTCTTGAACTTCTTGAGGTCTGCGTAGTACTTTGCCCACAGCTTCTCCCGCTTGGCCTTGTAGCTGTTACGCTGTGCCTCCGTCATGGCCTTCCACTTCTCTGAGATCACAGCCATCCGCTGCTGGCTGTGGATGTCCTTCAGCTTCACCAGCATCTCCGTGCTGAACAACTGGTAGCCACTCCTGTAATAACATAGTTATATAGGTTATATATAGTATTATACAGCTTCACCAGCATCTCCGTGCTAAACAACTGGTAGCCACTCCTGTTATAACATAGTTATATAGGTTATATATAGTATTATACAGCTTTACCAGCATCTCCGTGCTGAACAACTGGTAGCCACTCCTGTAATAACATAGTTATATAGGTTATATATAGTATAATACAGCTTCACCAGCATCTCCGTGCTGAACAACTGGTAGCCACTCCTGTTATAACATAGTTATATAGGTTATATATAATATAATACAGCTTTACCAGCATCTCCGTGCTGAACAACTGGTAGCCACTCCTGTGACAACATGATGTAGGTTATATATACAGTATAATACAGGATAGGTTATGTATAGTATAATACAGATCAGAACAACTGGTAGCCACTCCTACAACGCAAATTTTACAGAAATGAAATTCACCAAAATATGTACAGCATGAATATTAATCCAGTATAATATAGTTATACAGTATTCCAAAATTGCCACATCAAAATACATGTGAAGTTGTACTTTAAATTAAGTGAACGATCTCAAAAAAAAAATTGAAGTGTTCAGAGAGAAGCCCCTGAAGGTCTTCTATAGTTAAGTACGGCCGATGATATCCGCACGAGGAGCTCGTGCATATAACGGCCGCTATACGCACGAGGAGCTCGTGCGTATAGGAGCCCTTATTCGCACGAGGAAACGGGGAGATAGGCGACGGCGAGAGAGGCGACCTGCACGAGGAACCGGCGAGAGAGGCGACGGCGGGAGATATGCCCTAGCTCTAGGTCTATGTTCTCTGTACCTATTCAAGTTCAGATATTGGTCAACCAAAATTCACCCCCCAACCTCCAATTTATTTTAAAAAGACCATACTTTTAGCACTGTTAGGCCTATGGTTTGTAGGCTAGTCAACGTTAAGAAACCATGTGGTCATGCAAAAGCCACCCTTCCAAAGTAGGCCTATGGGTTCCAGAATTTAAAGAAATGGAAAAAAAATATAGGCCTATAGAAAAATATTTCTCTATAGCCTAGACGTAAGCCTGTGCCAAAGGCAACAAGGGATGAACCTGCGGAGTCACTAGACGACGCCCATTCTGGGCGTAATCTTAAATCCCCACTTCTGGCATAATCTTAAAGTGTTAATAGTACTCACCATTATTAAAGAAAGGGAAAAAAGGAAAAGAAGAACGGGGGTTGGGGGGCAGTGCCCCCCATCAAAATCAGACACCATCCATATTAGGACTAGATTGAGTTTCATTATTAAGATTACGGGAAAAGTAGGATTTCGTTATTAAGGTTATGGGGAAATTTTTTTTAAAAAGATTACGCACAGAATGGGCGGCGTCTAGTGACTCCGCAGGTGCGTCCCCACATGCATACCAAAGCAACCCTACTACATGTAGGCCTACATGCATAGCATAGGCCTAGGCCCTATAGTCTGGAACCCCTTCCCCTCCCCTCACCCCTCACCCCCCGCCCCCCCCCCCCCCCCCCCACAAACCACCGCCGGACCTGAGCATGTGATGTTTGTTCATTGTCAGTCTTCTCAAGATGCAAGACACTGCATAAGTGCATCCTGTTGACCCTTCAGGAGTGCATCACCCTCAGACTGTGTCTCATGAGTTTGGGCCAATGTGAACGTCTATGACCGGGTGCAATCTATGACCGGGTGCAATCTATGACCGGCATGACAGAAAAAGGCTTGTTTAGGGCAGATTTACATAGATATAATTATAGAAACTATGAAAATAAAATTAGTATCATAACGTCTCAATACATCCATTAAATTTTTTTCAGCCTTTTCTATGTACATCTGCCCTAAATAAACTGGTTTCTTCCTTGCTGGTCATAGATTGCACCCGGTCATAGACGTTCACATTGGCCCAAACTCATAAGACACAACCCTCACAGAATGTGATGCATGATTGCACCACCGGAGAGTTATTCACTACAGCTTGATACATGTATCATGGTGACCGTCGCCTCTCTTGTCGTCACGTCGCCTCTCTCGTCGTCACGTCACCTCTCTCGTCGTCACGTCGCCTCTCTCGTCGTCACGTCGCCGCTATCATCGTCACATCATAAAAAATTAGTCACGACCGAGATTTGAACCCTGGCCTTGGGCATGGAAGGCAAGCATGCTCACCACTATACCAGAGTTTCACTTATACATGCATAACAAATTTTGCATCATATCCTAGTGCATGTCGCCTCTCTCGTCATGTCGCCTCTCGTCATGTCGCCTCTCTTGTCATGTCGCCTCTCTTGCTATGCCCTCCTGTATGTCGCCTATCTCGCCATGCCCTCGTGGATGTCGCCTCTCTCACCATGCCCTCGTGTATGTCGCCTCTCTCACCATGTCGCCTCTCTCGCCGTTCCTCGTGCAAATAGCGGACGTTATTCACACGAGGAGCTCGTGCGAATATCGCTGGCGGTTAAGTACAGGGGGAAACTTGAAGACTTTCACCCCTGTGTTTACAATAACAGCAGTGTTTTACTTGAGGACCTTAACCCCTGTGTTTGTAATAACGGCAGTGGTTTACTCACCCTGGTGGTTTGCGCGGCTCTCCCGGGAACTGGACGTTCTTCCCCCGGGACGTGGCCACGGGCAGCGGTATACTGCAGGAAAAGGGACACATGGGGGTCAGTCAGTGAGGCACTCATTAATATGCTACTAACCCACTAGTTTTAAGGTAGTGGTCGGAAAAATGTTTCAGTGAAAAAGTCAGCGCCCCTATAGTTAATAGGTGTTATACGGTAGAGCAAATTGACATTATGGAATAGCTTGACATTTACTCACGAGTTTGTCGTTACTTGTTGTTTATGGTCTTCTTCCATTTTCTTATACTTGGCCTGTGAAATACACAAAAAAACATTATTATTTTCCTTGGTGAACACTCCAATCCTATTTCTGCATGAACACAATATAACCACACAAATACAACCCAAGCCTACACTACTAAACGCAGTTAATAAGCCGTCCGACCATCATGTCGCACAGAGCGGGGATGTGACTGAGTTTGGCAAAAACACTGCAGTATCAAACCAAGGGGGGGACATTAAGCCTGCCTAGGGACGCAACCAAACCTCACCTGGAGACAAATCAAACTCAACGAGATGCAGAAAAAGGAGCAAAGAAGAGAAATAGTGAACGCAGGTTCATGCGGGAGGTCCGAGCCCCGCAGAGACGGGAGGAAACCAAGAGACAAGGGGAGAACGCGGTGAGATCAAAGTAGCCTTGCAGACGAGAGAGCGACAGATTCCACGCCAAAAAAAGTGAAAAAAGGTTCATGCATCAACGAGCATCTGACGTGTGAAGAAGAAGCTAACTGGGTGGGTGGGTGGCAGGGGGAGTTACTGTCTTGTCGGGTGGCAGGGGGGTCCGACTTTCTTGTCAGATGGCAGGGGGGTCAGGGTGGCAGAGGAGTCGAGTGGCAGGGGTTTACCTTCTTGTCGGGTGGCAGGTCGGGTGGCAAGGTTACCTACTTGTCGGGGTGGCAGGGCGGGTGGCAGTGTATTCTTGTCCAGTTGCAGGGTGCTAAACTCCTTAGTGATGAGCCTGGTGGCAGGGTTGCAGGGCGGGGGTAGGGTGGCAGGGGGAGTTACCTTCTTGTCGGGTGGCAGGGCGCTATACTCCTTAGCGATGAGCTTGGTGGCAGGGCGGGGGTAGGGTGGCAGGCGGCAGTTACCTTCTTGTCGGGTGGCAGGGCGCTATACTCCTTAGCGATGAGCCTGGTGGCAGGGGGGTCTGGGTGGCAGGGGGATCTGGGTGGCAGGGTGGGGATAGGGTGGCAGGGGTAGTTACCTTCTTGTCGGATGGCAGGGCGCTATACTCCAGTCGGGCGGCAGGGGGCAGGGGGGGGGTCGGGGTGGCAGGGGGTCGGGTTGGCAGGCGGCAGTTATCTTCTTGTCGAGTGGCAGGGCGGGTGGCAGGGGGCGGGGTGGCAGGCGGCAGTTACCTTCTTGTCGGGTGGCAGGGCGCTATACTCCTTAGCGATGAGCTTGGTGGCAGGGTGGGGGTAGGGTGGCAGGGGGAGTTACCTTCTTGTCGGGTGGCAGGGGGTCGGGTGGCAAGGTGGCAGGGGGTCGGGTGGCAGGGGGTCGGGTGGCAGGGTGGCAGGGTGGGGGTAGGGTGGCAGGGGGAGTTAGCTTCTTGTCGGGTGCAGGGCGCTATACTCCTGTCGGGCGGCAGGGGGCAGGGGGTCGGGTGGCAAGGTGGCAGGGGGAGTTACCTTCTTGTCGGGTGGCAGGGGGCTATACTCCTGTCGGGTGGCAGGGGGCAGGGGGTCGGGTGGCAATGGGGCAGGGGGAGTTACCTTCTTGTCGGGTGGCAGGGTGGCAGTAGGGTGGCAGGGGGGTAGGGTGGCAGGGGGAGTTACCTTCTTGTCGGGTGGCAGGGCGCTATACTCCTTAGCGATGAGCCGGGTGAGCTCCTGGTGCTCCATGCCCGGGTGCTTGGCTCGGTAACGCTCCCGCTTCTCGTTCACGAACAGGAAGAGAGCCGACACGGGCGGCTTGGGCCGGCCCTGGGCGAGGAACACAGCGTTAGCCACTCACCCCCATAAACACTGCCGTTATTATCATAAACTCTCGTGCATAAACTCCCGTATTAGCTGCACCTAGACCTGTAGACGGGGGTCTGATTATGGCGACTTTAAGTACCAAAAACTCTAGTATTAGCCGCACCAAGACTTGGGCAAAAAGTACTGTATGGGGACAGACAATAACTATAAAGGGTTCCCAGATGGATGATACTGCAGCGTTATGTCAATCGTCTTGTTGAATTATATTTTGTCGACCATTTAGTTCTTTATGGACGGCATGTTGCTTAAAGACAGACAGTTATTTTCATGATCAATGCACCAAGGCAATCAAATATCATATGAGAAGACGTTAGAGGATACGGCCTTTGTAAGACGACAAGTCAGGCGGCCGCCTTACTTCCTGCAGAGGGCAGCACATATCCTGCCTCAGACACCACGTAGTCCTCGCACAATCTATCGCGAGATATTGACGATAGAGGTCTCCACCTGTGGGTCTGAATTGTATTTCTGTAGGCCTAAGCTCACCAACATAGCCTTCACTCTCCAGCAGATGTTTGGTCCTGACTAGAACAAGAAGTGGCAGCCATTGTCCACTGGAGGATATTGGTGAGTGTAGGAGAGCTGAAGCACGCAGAGACGACTCTCCGCAGATTGTCACTCTCATTCACTCCATACACAACAGAGGGCGCCACCTGTCCTAGTGCCATGTTCCTCTGAGAACCTGAAGCCATCTTTATCCACCGGTGGATAATGGCCGCCGTTCTCATCTAGTCAGCACCAAACATCTGCTGGAGAGTGACGCCTGAACCCGGGATATTCCAGCCTTGTACCACCAGTCACCAACTCTGCTTCCCTCCATAGGGACTGCATTTGGGTGATTGGCTGTACCAACAGAAAAGCAATGCACTCGCTGGGCGGAATTTGGCGACGTTTAGTGGGATAGCAGAATGACGCCTGTTGAGTGTAAATGTGCGCACGCATCTGTATCGTTGACGTCCCAAATGCGACCAGTTGCTAGAGGGAGGCAGAGGTGGTGATGGTGGTACGAGGCTGACTGCCTCAGGAATCCCTCTTTGTCGTGTCTCTCTCCTAGCATAGTCTTGGTCTAGACTCAAACTCAACTCAACTGTTTCATAAACCGCTGGTGGAGATGGCGGTACCTGTACAGAGACGGACTCCTCAGGTGGCGCCATCTTGCAACAGAATGGGCACCACTCATTGCCACTCAGCGGAGGCTAAAGAGTTTGGGCTAGTTTAAGTTGTTACCCCCCCCCCCCCCTTCAAAATCCTACCACTAGTTCTACAAACACCCGCTAGGGGCAGCACTTACCTGTGCGTTAGCCGCCACTGCTGCGGCAGCTGCCAACACTTTACTGGAGTTCCGCGGTAGTTTCTTGCCGTCGGCCGTGAGTTTTTCCCGTTCTGCCTCCGGGAGCTTGCGTAGGTAAATCTGCATGAGTGACTTGTACTCGTTCATTTTCTGCAAAGGCAAGAGAAAAGTTGTGAGAACATGTTTTCAGGCAGAATGAATTCAGAAGCTTGTCAGCCCGTATCCAGTGGGGCCCTGCTTCAGAGGGCCCACATCTATGGTAGCCATAGTGTCACCCATTAAGAGCCGCATAGTGCTTAAATGCAATCTATTCTTTGTCGTGACAATACATCAATGGAGCCCTGGCGCCTCTATTTACCATGATGTATTCATGCATGCACGTATACCACACTGGTGACTAGCGAGCATTGATCCTATTGAACCCATCTGTGCACCATATTTGGATGTCGGTACATGTAATACATAATACTTCCTCCACATACATGTATTTCCAAATATTTGAGTTTTTTAAAGTTTATACCAGAAGACTGCAGGGGCGTGGCAAGCAGTTTCGAAGTAGGGGGGACTGAGGGGTATTTTGACCCTTTTTGACCCCTTTATACTTGACCATTTTGGTTTGACCTTTATTGGGGTTGGTCAAAAGTGGGGGGGGGGGGACATTCCCCCCTGCCCCCCCCCGGTTGCCACGCCCCTGGAAGAAACCCTCTCTTATAAACAGACCCCCAGTTGGGAGGGAAATGTATAAGCTGAATTAGGGATCATTTCCCCCCTAAAATTATCAGAGGGGTTTTACGATAGTATGATATTCACAGGTTTTTTTTAACCCACCTGGACGGCGTTCTTGTTGAACTTCTCGCGGTCCTCCTCCTTGAGTGCCTTCCACCTGCGGGACACCTCGGCCATCCGCTCGTTACTCGGGATCTCCACCAACTTAGACAGGACCTGCGACGTGAACAGCCCGTAGCCGTTCCTGTAAGGGCAATAATAACATGGTTACCACCAACTTAGACAGGACCTGCGACGTGAACAGTCCGTAGCCGTTCCTGTAGGGGAATAATAACATGGTTACCACCAACTTAGACAGGACCTGCGACGTGAACAGTCCGTAGCCGTTCCTGTATGGGGGAATAATAACATGGTTACCACCAACTTAGACAGGACCTGCGACGTGAACAGTCCGTAGCCGTTCCTGTAGGGGAATAATAACATGGTTACCACCAACTTAGACAGGACCTGCGACGTGAACAGCCCGTAGCCGTTCCTGTAATAATAATAACATGGTTACCACCAACTTAGACAGGACCTGCGACGTGAACAGTCCGTAGCCGTTCCTGTAGGGGAATAATAACATGGTTACCACCAACTTAGACAGGACCTGCGACGTGAACAGTCCGTAGCCGTTCCTGTAGGGGAATAATAACATGGTTACCACCAACTTAGACAGGACCTGCGACGTGAACAGTCCGTAGCCGTTCCTGTAGGGGAATAATAACATGGTTACCACCAACTTAGACAGCACCTGCGACGTGAACAGTCCGTAGCCGTTCCTGTAATAATAATAACATGGTTACAACCAACTTAGACAGGACCTGCGACGTGAACAGTCCGTAGCCGTTCCTGTAGGGGAATAATAACATGGTTACAACCAACTTAGACAGCACAGGGGTAGACACTAACTTTTTCAGCTGTGGGCCACCCGGGCCCGCAGCTCCAAAAATCGATGGGCCCGGACTTTTAGCTGTGGGCCAGGGAATTATATTTTACTTTTTTTCAAAGAGAAAATCATATAAATTCCGGATTTACCAATGTTAAAATGACACCAAATTGCAGTTAAATTTCTATCAAATATCTTGCAAAATTTCCTGTGGGCCACCCGGGCCCATGGGAAGGTAATTGTTAAGAAAACTACGGGCCCGGACCCAAAATTACGGCCCATTGGCTCCCGGGCCAGCGTTAGTGTCTACCCCTGCAGCACCTGCGACGTGAACAGCCTGTAGCCATTCCTGTAGGGGCAATAATTACATGGTTACCATCAGTTGAGACATTAGGGCAGGTCAAAATGGCACACGCGTGCAGGCTTCTTTTTTTTTCACAAAACAGGTGAATCCCCCCCTAAAAGAAGTTTTTTTTATTTTTTGCTACCCCTCCCCAGTCAAGGGGTGCAAATCCCAAATCCACCACCATCTCCCCCCCCCCCCCCGTTGCTAAAAATGAGCACTCCCTGAGACATTGTTACCCTAACTCCTTATCATTAGTGACTTTATTGTGTTGCATATTCAAAGGATGAAATTGACCGATCTAAAAAAAAAACTTGAAATGTTAAAATTGAGGCCTCTGACTATTGGTCATCTGAACTTAAGTACAGGCCTTCAGGTCATAAAAAGGTGTACCTGAAGTGAACCCTTTAAGGATGGCATCATGCCTTAATACATCATGCCCTTGGTAGGCATGATGCATGAATGCAGCCCTGGCCAGTAACTTACCAGCGCTGAATTCAAGCATCATGCCGAACTTATGAGGTTGAGATCTAGGTCGAGACACTCCCGAAGGGTCGGCATGACGCACCAATGCAAAACAGGTGAGTTATTCGCCGAGGCTGCATTGGTGCATCATGACGACAAATAAAATCTTTTAGTGACATGCCTTCATTATGGGTTAAAAGCGCTGTATAAGATGTTGTACTCACGGCGGTGGCTTCTCGGGCTTGCCCTCGTTCTTGTCCTTGATCTTCTGCTCGTACTTGTTGAGGAAGCTCTTGGCAGGTTTGGGTTTGTACTCCGGGTGTCCGATGATGTACACGTCCATCGCGTCCTGAAACACACGCACAGTGATAAGGGTTTGATTGATTGATTAAGTTTAACGACCCAGCGTAGATTTAGTACCTTACTGTACTATCTACAGATAGCGAAGAGTCATCCACAATTATTGGTAGTCTACATTGCAGTAGGACAGATATAGACAGAGCTGCACGCTAAAGTGACCGAGTCACTGGTTATTGCACGAGTGGGGCTCGGCCTGTATTGCACGCTGGCCGCGGGCCTAGTGGAATACAGGCCGAGCCCCACGAGTGCAATAACCAGTGATGAGGTCACTTTTAAGTGACGAGGTCACTTTTAAGTGACGCTCTGTATTTATTTCATGTTGTTTCACTCTAGATATGTAGCCCATGTTTGCTCACTTCAACAATGTTTGTTTATTTCCGCGATATTTGTTTACTTCCGTCGGCCGCCATTTGGATTTCCCGAGGAATACGGGCAGAGTGTGAAATATGCCCGAGGTTTATTCAACGTTCCACTCATGTACGAGGCTCCCATTGCTTTAACCTTGAGAGTCTGTATTCACCATGAAATGAATTTATATGCTGTTTGCCCAATACAGCAGTGACCACATCTATGGATGATCGGATCCATGAGATAAGCAATCAATCATGTCCCTATTTTCTAAAGGATAGCAAGTGTTCTTTTATTTGACTAGTCCTACATATCTTGACTAGTAGGCAGGGCTGGGTTAGGGATTGCTAACATGGGAGGGGGGGGGGGCTGGCCAGGAATTTCGCACTACTTTTTTTGTCAGTGAGTCCCCCTTTCCCGTCCCCATTGAGAAAAGGATCAAATCTTTTTCAGTGTCCTCCCCCCTGACAGTTTCAAATGTATCACCGCAGATCTCTTAGCCATATTTGTCTTTGTTAAAACAGGGTGAAGTATTTTGGTGAATGAATGCAGCCCTGGCGAGTCTACTCGTCATAATCAAACCTATAATTTGTCAACATTAGGGTGCGGCTCATACCACACATGACAAACTTACGTCGTATTTCGTCTTGATCTCTACCGCCTTGTTGATGTACTTGAGCTTCTTGGAGTCTGGGAGTTCTGACCACTTCATCTTGTACAAGTCGTAGTACTCCTTCTTTGTCAACTGAAACAACAAGGAAAAGCCATGATTTTCAACTAGCAACTATGCCTATCAGCCATATTTCTCGATCAGTAACTATGCTTTTCTGCAAACGGCATTGTTTTTCGAAATATTTTTGGTCATAGCCACTGTTCTCGAAAAACTGCCTTTCGCTGACATTTAAAATAAATCAATTACATGTAAATTGTAGTTTAACCATGTTCAAATGGGTCCAAATTCGGCTTATAGTATTCTGTCAAAGCAGTGCCTCTACATGTGTACCCAAAATTTTGACCATGTCGCCGGGTCGATTTTTAGCAAAAGGGTTGTGTCGATTTTTATGTATATAAGAACTTAGAGAAAGATATCTGCAGGTCGATTTTTAACCTGTATTTTTCTGTGTTCGTCAAATTTGAAAACTCCTGTGTCCAACGTGTCGGATTAAAAGAAACCTGTGTCGCTGTGTAGAATTCTACCCAAGTAGGGGCACAAAGTGGCATGTCGGTTGTATTTCAAAGGGAGGTCGCCTTATCAGAGAGGTTTTACGGTAGTGTCTGAGAGGTTTTACGGTAGTGTCTGAGAGGTTTTACGGTAGTGTCTGAGAGGTTTTACGCTAGTGTCTGAGAGGCTTTACGCTAGTGTCTAGAGGCTTTACATACATTGGGGTCCTTCTTGCGGTGCTCCTCGGTCTTGGCCTCGATGTAGAGCTGCATGGGGGTGGTGGACTTGGGCGGTCCCCCCGGGGCCCCCGCGATGATGGACGGCAGCGCCTTACCACTGCTGTCCTTCTTGTGGGACTTGTCTCCCTCCAGGTCCTGGTACAGGTCGGGGTGCTCGTCTCTACAGGGGGCAGAAAGGGCATTCAGGTCACAAAGGGCATTAAGTAAGGTCCTGGTACAAGTCTGGGTGCTCGTCTCTACAGGGGGCAGAAAGGGCATTAAGGTCATAAGGGGCATCAAGGTCACAGAGGGCATTCAGGTCACAGAGGCCATTAAGGTCACAGAGGGCATCAAGGTCACAGAGGGCATTCAGGTCACAGAGGGCACTAAGTAAGGTCCTGGTACAGGTCAGGGTGCTCGTCTCTACAGGGGCAGAAAGGGCATTCAGGTCATAAAGGGCATTAAGGTCACAGAGGGCACTTAGTAAGGTCCTGGTACAGGTCAGGGTGCTCGTCTCTGCAGGGGGCAGAAAGGGCATTACGGTCACAGAGGGCATTCAGGTCACAGAGGGCATTAAGTAAGGTCCTGGTACAGGTCTGGCTGCTCGTCTCTACAGGGGCAGAAAGGGCATTAAGGTCACAAGGGCATTAAGGTCACAGAGGGCATTCAGGTCACAAAGGGCAGTAAGTAAGGTCCTGGTACAGGTCTGGGTGCTCGTCTCTGTAGGGGGCAGAAAGGGCATCAAGGTCACAGAGGGCATTAAGTAAGGTCCTGGTACAGGTCTGGGTGCTTGTATCTGTAGGGGCAGAAAGGGCATTAAGGTCACAAGGGCATTAAGGTCACAGAGGGCACTAAGTAAGGTCCTGGTACAGGTCTGGCTGCTCGTCTCTACAGGGGCAGAAAGGGCATTAAGGTCACAAGGCCTTAAGGTCAGAGGGCATTCAGGTCACAAAGGGCAGTAAGTAAGGTCCTGGTACAGGTCTGGGTGCTCATCTCTGTAGGGGGCAGAAAGGGCATTAAGGTCACTGAGGGCATTAAGGTCATAAAGGCATTAAGTAAGGTCCTGGTAAAGGTCTGGGTGCTCGTCTCTGTAGGGGGCAGAAAGGGCATTAAGGTCATAAAGGGCATTGAGGTTGCAAAGGGCATTCAGGTCACACATGGCAGCAAGCAAGGTCCTGGTACAGGTTGGGGTGCTCATCTCTGTAGGGGGCAGAAAGGGCATCAGGGTCATAAAGGGCATTAAGGTCACAGAGGGCACTAAGTAAGGTCCTGGTACAGGTCAGGGTGCTCGTCTCTGTAAGGGGGCATTCAGGTCACAGAAGTCATAAAGGTCAGAAAGGGCATTATGGTCAGAAAGGGCATTAAGGTTAGAAAAGGCATAAGTGTCACAGAGGGCAGTGAGGCCATTTGGAATTTAGTATACAAGTAGCATTATGACTAAGTCACTGCTTTGTTTTGTGTTACTTACTTGAATTTGCCGAGTAGGACTTTGTACTGTTCATTCTCCTTGTTGTACGAGTCGATGTACTTTTGCTGAAATATATAAACACAAGAACATCTTAGAGGGCTTGTAATACTCTGTGACAGTGTAAATACGTATGTGTGTAGCACTGAAATGATCAAGATGGGAAAACTGCTTTCGTAAATCTAAAAAAAAAATATTGCCGTGTCACCTGAATACAAACTTCTTTTATCGGCTTCATGGTTCATGGTTATCATACTTACAGTTTGTAATGTACATGTTTAGTTTAAGCCACATTGATTGATTGATGAGTACATATACAGACTTTAGATATTACCGTAAATCCAACACTTTGCAGAATGTGAAGCGTACCTTTTTCTTGTCAGGCAGGGCTCGGTAGCGCTGGGCGAGCACCATGGAGATCTCGGTCATGGACAGGTCGGGGTGCTGCTGGGAGTACTTAGCACGCTTCTCCATGAAGTACCGGAAGTAGGGCGTCAGCGGCTTCTTGGGCATGTCTGGATGTTTAGACTGAGGCAAAGAGTACAGTATGTTAGCTTTAAGTACACAGTGTTTAGACTGAGACAAAGTACATCATGTTAGCTCTAAGTATGGAGTGTTTAGACTGAGACAGAGAGTACATGACGTTAGGTTTAAGTAGGGAGTGTTTAGACTGAGACAAAAGTACATGATGTTAGCTTTAAGTATGGAGTGTTTAGACTGAGACAGAAGTACACAATGTGAGCTTTAAGTATGGAGTGTTTAGACTGAGATAGAGAGTACATCATGTTGGCTCTAAGTATGGAGTGTTTAAACTGAGACGAAGAGTACATTTGTACATCATGTTAGCACTAGGGAGTGTTTAAACTGAGGCAGAAAGTACACAATGTGAACTTTAAGTAAAAATTGTTAAAACGGAGACAGAAAGTACACAATGTGAGCTTTCAGTAAGGAGTGTTTAGCCTGAGACAGAAGTACACAATGTGAGCTTTCAGTAAGGAGTGTTTAGCCTGAGACAGAAGTACACAATGTGAGCTTTAAGTATGGAGTGTTTAGACCGAGACAAAGAGTACATCATGTTAGCTTTAAGTGTTTAGACTGAGACACAGAGTACATGACATTAGCTTTAAGTAGGGAGTGCTTAGACTGAGACAGAGAGTACATGACGTTAGGTTTAAGTAGGGAGTGTTTAGACTGAGACAAAAGTACATGATGTTAGCTTTAAGTATGGAGTGTTTAGACTGAGACAGAAGTACACAATGTGAGCTTTAAGTATGGAGTGTTTAGACTGAGATAGAGAGTACATCATGTTGGCTCTAAGTATGGAGTGTTTAAACTGAGACGAAGAGTACATTTGTACATCATGTTAGCACTAGGGAGTGTTTAAACTGAGGCAGAAAGTACACAATGTGAACTTTAAGTAAAAATTGTTAAAACGGAGACAGAAAGTCAGGGATTTTGACAGGATTTTTTTCAATGGGACAATGGCGCACTCCTTAACAAGAACAATGCGCCATTTTGAGAATTAATGGGCCATGAATGTCCTTACAGTAAAATACTTACAATATATAGTAAGGCATTGAAATAAAATTAAGGGGTGAAGGGTCTGGGCATCTGCGTCCATTCCCCACCTCAGAATTAAAAAGATAAATCTAGTAATGAAATGCACCCTGCCCTCTCAACAATACACCCAATCAAGACAGGCCATGAGTTCACATTTGGGCTACATTTCCAGAGCTTTTCAGACACTAAACTTCTATACCCCCCACAGTGAGCTGCGGCTGTAGGTATTTCAGGGTATACCAGTATTTGTATGATAGAGTCCTTGGGTCACCGGGAGTAAGTTATGGGTTTTTTACCTTTAGATTAGTGGAGAAAACATACATGGGCAGTGTTGCCAAAAACTTTTTAGGCACACAGGCCAATGTGGCCTGTGTAGCGAGATCGTACACAGGCCATTTGTCCTCTACACAGGCCACATAAAATTACTGTGTATACATTGATACCATAAGGCCATTCAAAAGTTAATTTTATTTATAGATGTATACAAAATATATAAAAAAAAGGTTTAAATTTATTCATAATCTTTACATAGCCATAACTTTGCTTCTAATAGGACTATCTGAGAAATTCTTTCACTTTTGGAGAGCTGAGATCATGGCCGTCAGTTGTGGCCGATGTACAAGAGCCTCACACCGGCCATTAATATTCTACATCCGCAAAAGCCGAAGTGCCGGTGTCATTTCGGTAACACTGCATGGGTCGCATTCTCAGAGACTGAAGGACCATGGGAGAGGTAGCGAAGGAAAGGGGGATTTGACGGGAGTAGAGATTAAAGGGGATGTTGGAGAAGGCATAGATGGTAGGAGAGGGAAGAGGCATGGAATAGTGGCAGGGATTGAGATTGAAGACAAGGGGAGAGTGGGGGGGGGGGCAAAGATTTTAGGGAGAAGGGAGGGGACAAAGGTTATACCACTTTATCTTTTTGAAAAAGTTAGGGTCCGCCCTGCTTTGCCAGTTGGGTCGGAAATACTGATTTCTTTTTTTAGGTTTTACTCTGGTTCTAGTTGGAATATTTGAAAAATTCTTTCAGTTTTGGAAAGCTTATGCGCCATAGGGCGCACCTGTAGGGATTTTAATGCGCCATTTAGGATTTTAATGCGTCTATGGCGCAGGGCGCGGCCCTGTCAAAATCCCTGGAAAGTACACAATGTGAGCTTTCAGTAAGGAGTGTTTAGCCTGAGACAGAAGTACACAATGTGAGCTTTCAGTAAGGAGTGTTTAGCCTGAGACAGAAAGTACACAATGTGAGCTTTCAGTAAGGAGTGTTTAGCCTGAGACAGAAAGTACACAATGTGAGCTTTAAGTAAGGAGTGTTTAGCTTGAGACAGAAGTACACAATGTGAGCTTTCAGTAAGGAGAGTTTAGCCTGAGACAGAAGTACACAGTCTTTATAAACCATGTTTCTCACCTGTTTCTTGTTGAAGGACGTCCAGGGTTGTTTGGCCCAGGTCTTGGCGTCTGACAGCAGCTCTGTCATGGTGCGGAAACGTCTCACCTGCAACATTTAAACAATATTGAAATCTGTTACTTCTGTAAACCTCTGCCGGCCTTGCAAGGTGAACCATGTTAGGGTTCTCTCTACACTTAAGGCAAAAAAAGGGAGGTTTGTTTCGGGTAACATGGAAGGAGAATGTAGGGTCAGTAGGTCGATTTAAATTTTTTTTTTTTTTTTTTTAAATATACATGTACTAGCCAGCCTCTCTGCAAACCCTAAAATCTTTCAAAAAAGGGCAAAAGTACAAAAATTTCTTCCAAATTGCATAAAAAAACATAGTGTTGGGGTCGGTCGGGTCCAGTAAGACCATCTGTACTGATGAGGATTAAATTCAAATTTTCAAAAAATGTTAAAAAAAATTATCTGATTTTTAATTAAATCTTTTTAATTCAAAACTGTAAAAGTGTAGTTGTTGGTTACCTTGGTGATGATGAGGTTCCACTGCCGCTTACAGTCGTCAGCGCTGTAGGTAGAGAAGCGAATCTTCTCCCAGTCCACGCGGTCTGCCTGTGTGTTGTACCGCACTGCGTCCTCCCCCGGCAGAGAGCTCGTCAGCCGCTCCAACAACATCTCAATGTCCGGCTTGGGCCAGTGCTCCTCCGCCTTGATGTCAGGCTCTGCTGGGAGAGAGGGGCAGAATGTTACATCGAGGGGTCTACATGCATTGGTATTGTTGATACATGTGCAGGGATTTAGTGTTGGTTTTTAACCCTTAATGGCTGCAAAATGCTTCTTTTTCCCCCCCTTTCTTTTTAAACTTGGTTAAACCACTTTCATGATTTTATATGACTGTTGAACCTTTGTTAATCAATTAGATGCTCTAATGTGCTATGTCCTTATTTGGAATGATGCATTTATTATATGCAGCCTCATGGTTTCTTTTCTCTAACTCAAAACTGATATACCAGGTACTTTTTATTCACTTTACATTATATGATTAGGAAATATATCAATGTACATATATATGGTTACCGCAATATATATATTGCGGTAACCATAGGAGCAGGCTTATAACTAGTGCGGGCAGCAAAGAGGCGGTAAGCAAGGTGGTGCGGAACTTAGTAACCGAGACAAACTTAGCAACAGGAACGCTGAACCTAAGATAAACCCAATGGTCAGGTGGGCATGTTTCTCCCTGGGGTGGACCATGGTTTTCATTTGACCAGGGCAAAAATTATCTACCCCAATTAAGTGAATACAAATGATTGTTAGGTAGTCTAACGTGCGCATGGCACATGGCATTCCAGACCGCTACTTTTTTTCTTGAAACATTCTTTTGAATCTCCCAAGGAATAAAATGTGACAAACAGGAGAAAGTTTGTTCCACATTTTACATGTTTCGGTCGTCTCCCGGCAGTAAAGCACCCCTCACGTGGAACAAGCTTCCTAACTGGTCACTCGTACAAAATCTAGCCTTCCAATAAAATTAGACTTGAAGTTGCGAACATATAGCTCTGGAAATGTGTAAACTACCTTAAATTCTAGCGTATAACCTGCGGCTTATACGTCAACCTAACCTCTATAGTGCAAGTTATAGGGTTCTGCTAAGGTCAGGGTTGTGCTCTGAGATTCTTGGGAAGTATACTAGCGTACTAAAGCGGACATTTACAGAACCTCTGTGTGGGTTGTAGGGTGCTCTTTATACACGAGATGCCGGTTATACGCCAGAATTTGCTAAATAAATAAAGTGTGATAGCCATGGACTATAAAGGAAGTTGTTGCTGCAAACAATGCGACAAAACAGACACGTTGGTAAAAGAGTGACCCGAACAGTTTCTTTTTCCAGCCAAGATTTTACCTGCTTTGGCCGAGTCGCGTTTGACCTTGACCTCGAGGGTGATCTCGTTGTCAGAGTGACCAAGGTCATCGGCTGTAAGCGTGAACCGGAGAACGCGTCAGTCAGGCCTCACACCAGTAAATGTTACACCTTCTGTTAAGGACAGGCCGAGAAATGGTTGGTTTCCGGTAACATGGTCTGACAAGCTAGGCCCGCCCAACCGATTTCTTTTTCTTTTTCCAATGTTTATTTTTGCTTTACTTTTTAGGACCCGGCTTAGAGTAGTCACTCAGAAACCCGTGAAACGCCGTAAAAAAAATTAAGAAAATTATAAATTGGCTGACAATGTTTTGCTAGATCCGGATGGGCCACAGGAAACCAACTTTTTTCTTTGGCCTAAGGTCTTTTAGCGCGCACAACTTGTAAATGCCTAGCTCTTTTAACATCTTATACTTCATACACTACTTCTGCACCATTTCATCAGTGGAGATTCAAACATTTAGAAAGTTTCTCAATATGAGTGCCAACACAGAGCTTATTGTCTTTAGACTATCGTAAATTCCAGCGTAGAAGCAACGCTTGTACAAGTCTAGGCGCTGCTTATACGAGGGTTATACCGGTAGGCAAGAATTTAGTGAAACCTACGATAATGGCCCTTTTAAAGGCCCCTGAACTTTTAGATTTCAAGTCCCTGTGGCCTCTGCGCTTATAAAGGGACCTGATTAAATGAGACCAGCGCTTAAATGGGCCTTTACGTTAGATGTAACTGTGACAACGTCAACACTGCAAACTGAGAATTGAAACCATGCACTGCAGGTTACAACTAAAGCCTAGGGCCTTCAACATCTTAAACTTGTTATCCACTGTAAAATAGCTGGCAGCGCTTTACGCATCTAGATTTTGATGCAGATATTGAGCTTTATATATACGCACCAAACACTTTTGGTGTGTATAAGTGCCAGTATACCCACCAGAAGCCTGGTGCGTATACCGTTGACTGTGATAACAATGGCAACGTAAATATCATATCTGTAACTTTCTAAATTCTGTAAACTCATGTTTAATTTTGTGTCAACAGCCACGGTCCTTTCACAAATACTTCAGGCCCTAAGTAGAAACATGTAAAACATGAACAACCAAACTGTGGCAACATAACGTCCAACCCGTACTACCAGTAGTACCTTTGACACCCGGCTCAGCTTTACAGACCACAGCGCTGTCAGCAAAACCAACACTCTCTCTGCAGTCTTCTACTGCTATTGTCTCTGTAGAAGCGCCGAGCTGAGTTTTGCAGTCTTCAACCTTGACTATTGGGTGTTCGACTTTGACTATTGGGTTGTCGACCATGACCAGTTGGGTGTCGACACATGTTGTCAACATGCCGTATATGAAGTCATAGTTGACTTTGGGGATGACGCGCCCGTCTGACCCTCTCTCCACTACAACCCAAAGGGGCACTTCTTTCAGCTATATTTCACGTTACGGAGGGATTTCCTTTCTACTTTACTGCTCTGAGGCTCTATGCCTATACGGTTAAATCTTTAAATTATACAGTCTACTTTATCAGTATTTTACATACACTATCTGCCCGAGTGGCAAATTGTGAACATTAATAGGCTAAACCCGATTGTGTGATTGTAACCCCCCACTCTCTCAAAAAACTTCTTTAATTAGGGCCACAAAAAAAAGAAGTTGTGTTCCGGTAACATGGCCAAAAAAAGGTATTTTTATTTTACCATGTTGTTTGTTTTTTTTACTAAAAAAATAATTTTAGTAGTAAAAACGTTAAAATTTTTTGGGGTGTTGGCCCCATAAACGTAGGGTCGGGATACCGGAACACATCTTTTATTGCGGCCTTATGACCAGGGGTACGTACCAGGCCTTACCTCTAGGCAGCGTTAGTAGCTAGCTCCATCACCAGAGGGCAGGAGGAGGGGTGCAGTCATGACCCGTTAGTACGCGCTAAACCAGACAAGAAATGACACCTACGTTTTGTCCCCTTACCTGGAGAGGCCGTCGTCACCACCTCCTCGACTTTCACCGGTTCCGGTACCGCGACTGCTGCCGCTGCTGCTGCTGCCGCTGCTGCTGCTGCTGCCGAGGCGGCCGCGCCCTTACCGCGCTTCCTGGGGGTCGGGCCGTCTCCACTACCTGCAGGACGAGACAACAGGGGGCGTGAGGCACATGGTACATAGGGTACATGTAGGTGGGGGTAGATTCAGGTAATATGGTGCAGGACGAGACAACAGGGTACATGTAGGTGGGGGTAGATTCAGGTAATATGGTGCAGGACGAGACAACAGGGTACATGTAGGTGGGGGTAGATTCATGTAATATGGAGCAGGACAAGACAACAGGGTACATGTAGGTGGGGGTAGATTCAGGTAATATGGTGCAGGACGAGACAACAGGGTACATGTAGGTGGGGGTAGATTCATGTAATATGGAGCAGGACAAGACAACAGGGTACATGTAGGTGGGGGTAGATTCAGGTAATATGGTGCAGGACAAGACAACAGGGTACATGTAGGTGGGGGTAGATTCAGGTAATATGGTGCAGGACGAGACAACAGGGTACATGTAGGTGGGGGTAGATTCATGTAATATGGAGCAGGACAAGACAACAGGGTACATGTAGGTGGGGGTAGATTCATGTAATATGGAGCAGGACAAGACAACAGGGTACATGTAGGTGGGGGTAGATTCATGTAATATGGAGCAGGACAAGACAACAGGGTACATGTAGGTGGGGGTACATTCAGGTAATATGGTGCAGTCTGTGTGTGTGTGGGGGAGGGGGGGGGTAGATTCATGTAATATGGTGCAGGAGACAACAGGGGGCATGAGAACATGGTACATAGGGTACATGTAGGTGGGGGTAGATTCAGGTAATATGGTGCAGGACGAGACAACAGGGGGCGTGATGACGTGGTACATAGGGTACATGTAGGTGGGGGTAGATTCATGTAATATGGTACAGTGTCAGAGTGTGGGGGGGGGGGGGTAGATTCATGTAATATGGTGCAGTGTGTGTGTGGGGTAGATTCATGTAATATGGTGGTCTGTGTGTGGGGGTAGATTCATGTAATATGGTGCAGTCTGTATGTGGGGGTAGATTCATGTAATATGGTGCAGTGTAGGTGGGGGTAGATTCATGTAATATGGTGCAGTGTGTGTGGGGGTAGATTCGTGTAATATGGTGCAGTGTAGGTGGGGGTAGATTCATGTAATATGGTGCAGTGTGTGGGGGTAGATTCATGTAATATGGTGCAGTCTGTGTGTGGGGGTAGATTCATGTAATATGGGGGTCTGTGTGTGGGGGTAGACTCATGTAATATGGTGCAGTGTAGGTGGGGGTAGATTCATGTAATATGGTGCAGTGTGTGTGGGGGTAGATTTATGTAATATGGTGCAGTGTGTGTGGGGGTAGATTCAGGTAATATGGTGCAGTCTGTGTGCATGGGGGTAGATTCATGTAATATGGTGCAGACTGTGTGGGGGGGGGGTAGATTCATGTAGTATGGTACAGTGTGTGTGGGGGGGGGTAGATTCATGTAATATGGTGCAGTCTGGGTGTGGGGGTAGATTCATGTAATATGGTGCAGTGTGTGTGGGGGGTAGATTCATGTAATATGGTGCAGTCTGTGTGTGGGGTAGATTCATGTAATATGGTGCAGTGTAGGTGGGGGTAGATTCATGTAATATGGTGCAGTGTGTGTGGGGGGTAGATTCATGTAATATGGTGCAGTCTGTGTGTGGGGGTAGATTCATGTAATATGGTGCAGTGTGTGTATGGGGGGGTAGATTCAGGTAATATGGTGCAGTGTGTGTGTGGGGGGGTAGATTCAGGTAATATGGTGCAGTCTGTGTGGGGGGGGGGGGTAGATTCATGTAATATGGTACAGTGTGGGGAGGGGTAGATTCATGTAATATGGCACAATGTGTGTGGGGGTAGATTCAGGTAATATGGTGCAGTGTGTGTGTTTGTGGGGGTAGATTCAGGTAATATGGTGCAGTGTGTGTGTGGGGGTAGATTCAGGTAATATGGTGCAGTGTGGGATGGGGTAGATCTTAATGCATTGTGCTCTTGGACATTGTGATATGGAGTAGACCCCTAAATTCGACACAGCAACATAATTATGTGACATGAGGCCTAGTGACACATGAGGCTTAAAAAGTCAGTTCTTTATAGCTAAAAATCGCCATAGCGACACGCCCCTTTTGCTAAAAATCGACACGCCGACATGGTCAAAAGTTTGGGTACCCATGTAGAGGCACTATATACTATAGTGGGGAGAGAAGAGTGGATGGAGGGAAAGTGACAATACACATATGACAACTAGACTTAGTGGGTCTGTACCACAGGGACAATGCTGAGATAAAGACAATATCAGGTGACAAGAGGTGTTGACTAAAGGTGATCACCATACACCCCCCCCCCCTCCCCCACAGGACAGGGACCACTCCTCCCTCCCCAAGGGAAAAGTGGCCAATCTCCAAAAAAAATTGAAATACCGATTTTCAAATTGAATGTTCAAATTGAGGCTCCTCCCCACCCCTAGGGGTAGGTCCGGTGAGTTACACCCAGGGTGACCGGCCCCCGTGCCGGGCTGACCGACCAGGGGGCTGGGGGCTGGAGGGGGGGGGGGGGTTAATGAAGGGAGACAGATGGGAGGGGTGGGCGGGAGGAGGAGCCCCGCCTTGCCGCCAACAACCTCAGTACAGGGGGGCCGCAGTGGGCAGTATCTATAGAAGGTGTGGGTGTATCACATGTAACGAGTCTAAGAGACAAGGGGGTTTATTTGTTAATATATTAAGAGGGGAACAGAAAATCTGGACCCCACCCACCTACACTCAACCTTCTAGTTTTGTTCCTTTCTCATGTGGATTGCAGAGGTCACACCACACACCTGGGATCTGTGTATATCACATGTGACGATTCTAGACAGGAGGGAATTATCTGCAAAGATTAAAGGATTAAAGGAGGGGAGTAGCAACTCCTCCCCCCTCCCCCTACACCACCGCCCTTCAAATTGTATTCCTATTTCTCATACTTGTGCCTATATCATATGTGACCAACTTGCTGAACTTGATATGTGCTTTTTCATATTGATCTACAACTCTTGCCTCCTGGTGCTATGAGTGCCCCACCCTGCCCTGCCCCTACCCCGCCACACCCCTCCAGCAGCCTGCCGGGGGCGGGGGGTGTGGGGCCGGTATAATGACGGCCCGGCCCGGTGTAAGGACGCCGCCCTGGGTGGGGGAGGGGGGAGGGGGTGCACCACACGGCGTGACGCGGCCCGCGCTGTGTGCCGCGCCGTGGAGGAAGGAGCGCGTGCAGGCACACAGCCGGCTAGCTACAGGAGCTACAGGAGGAGGCTACAGCCTACATACAGGAGGGGCAGCAGCGGCATGAGGGCTGCCGGCCGCTGCTGCTGCTGCTGTTTCAGCTGTTACTGCTCTACCTGCCTCCTCCCCTGCCTCCTGCCAGGGCTGAGGCTGCCTCCCCCAGCCTCCTCCCTCCCCAGCCTCCTCCCTCCCCAGTCTCCCTGCTCCTCCCTCAGTCGGCGTGCCCTCTACTCCGGGCCGAGTCCCTCTGCACGTCCACAGCGCGTCCTCCCTGCGTCCCTCACTGGGAGCTACTGTGCCCTGTGGGTCATGGGCGGGCCATGGTCTAACACTGGTGTCACCATACATGTACACTGTATAAGTACCCTACCGGGGGCTGGTTTCAAAAGAACACTGATCCCATGAGCCAGGGGCACAGGTGTCTTGAAATGTACCTTGAATTCAGGCCTTTATAATTATTGAATGTATACCAGGATACCTTATGCGGGGCGTCCATCACTTGATCTGGTACTGGTGAGATAAGCGCTGATGCAGCTATCACAATGGGTACAAGCTGTTACATAATTGCCCCCCCCCCCCTTCTGTCTCCACCTAATGCCCCCACAGCCCCCCCCCCCCCCCCCCCGCTCCAATGCCCTCACCCCCCCCCCCC